>OUQQ01000677.1:2726-13160 GCA_900404475.1 Spongospora subterranea | reverse complement strand
ATATTGCTTCTTGTTCCAACAACTAGTTCGCCTGTCGGCCCTAGCACATTCCTCCATCAATCCCTGACATTATATTTCTGAAAGTCACGTGCGAAAGGTCAATCCACCATAGTTGGTTCAGTTGCTTGCCTTGTTCATGTGCCTTTAATTTCAACTTGTCCACGTGATTGTCGGCTAGCCTGAGTTCGTTAGGAATATATGTGTTGCTGTTCTGTCTTTTTTCAGAATTTGATCGAACAGTAGTTGATCGTCCATGTTTTTTTGTGCTGTGATAAGCGGGTTCAAACGCTACCATACTCGACCTTCACTTTCTCTGACCGAATACCTTCGATCAGGGATTTACATTTTGCTAAAAGACCTCCTCCAGAGAGAAATCATTTATTGTGATTTCGATTCCAAAAATCATGTCCACACCCACGTGATTCGATGTGCTGTGTGCGAAGGTTCACCATTATGATATTCTTCTTTTTGTTCCTCGAAATGACTTTTGGGTGACACTCGTTGTTGTTTAAATAGATCTCAAGCATGAGATGATTTCGGTGTCGAAAATATCTTCGTATGTTGTCTTGATTTTGAATTTGCAAGCCGAGCGAAGTTTGTCCTCGTCAATGCGGTTTTTTATACTAATCGGGGCAGATGTATTGTGGCCTTTGATGACGCGGGCAAAGTCGTGTTATCATTCAAGAATCGTTGGACGTTTCAAGGAGCACAATCATTTAGACACAGCGCTGAGACTTGAGCGAACCGGGCCTTTCTGATGGCTTTTGGACGATATTGGCAAATCTCAAATAACAACCAAAGTCATCTGATAACCGATGTGAGTACTCTATTTGAGACTATAATAACCATCCTACTATATCACTATACACTTTGAGATAGTGATTTTCAACTTGAACAAAATATAGCATCTTTGAACGCTCGTTCAACAAAATAACCATGTCAAAATTTCAAATTAATTCAAAAAACAAATATACGAGAGCTCCTTAGATGATTAAGCGACAACAACATTCATCTGAGAACCAATTTTACCATTCGTCGAAAACATTAATCTGCATCCAAAACCTGACCTCAACTCGACACCAGCCAACAACAGATGTTTTCGCCATTTTAACAATTTTCAACGTGATCTATCGACGATCTATTTAACAATACCCACGTCTGTGGATCGGTCATAAGTCAAGCTAAAACTTATGGGAAGCTCATGGACAATTGGCGAAGTTCATTGACGGGAATCGATTCGCGACGACATCGAAGCGATTGAATTTCATGAGCGTACGGTTTTAAAACTGTCCAAAAGCACTCTGCAATGAAAACATGCGAAATTCAAAGTCGTACAAAAGAATACATAGGAAAGCGTCGAACCGTAATGACCACTACCTGCGAATTGAGTTAGCACTTTGTTCAATCGCAACGCTTTTGAGCACGGTTTTGTTTGCCGTCACTTCCTATCTTCGCTCCTGTCCTATATCGGTTAAAAACTCACCATGGTCGATGGCGTAGTGAGGTAAGTCACTCTCAGGACCCAGACTCTCAGGACCCAGAACGCCTTTTGATTGAGACGTCGCTCGAATCTCTGAACTTTCAGCACTATACAAACTTCTTATTCATTCGATTTCGAGCCCAGTTACTTTTCACATCGTGCGACGATATTGTCAGTTCGTCCCTGCTACAAAAGACAGAACTATTCTGAAACCGATCAATCATGTTAACTCAGAATGATGCTATCGGTTCTGAGAATATACGAAATCCTATCAAAATGCAAACAACGGCGGGATAACAACAGTCGGCAAATTCTATACAATAAATGCTGAAAAGGCTTAGTGACACCCATTACACAAAGAAGAATGTATGGGATAGTTAGAGCTTCACCGTCATTCATAATGTTTCATGAGCAAAATGATGTTTTTAGCTTACGCGTTCATTTGATTTTTTCTTGCAAGCGCACTACTGAGGTTGAGGAGATTACACAATTTTGCTTTTCAACTTTTGTGACAGGGAATGCCGAGGGGATCAGCTGTTTATTAAACGGTGATAAGCAGTAACCTAACGATGCTTTCCTGGGGAACTTGGAGGCGATGCGTTTTGAACAGTTTGATCCCGCGGCAGATAATATTTATCACGCATGGCATGCGGAATCTTTTTGAGCGCTTCGGGGGGAAACGTTCTTAAAAGTGACCATGCTTTGTCCAATGATTCGAATATTGACCGGTTTTCATATGGACCCTGAGAAACAAATTTACTCTCGAACTTTTCTAGAAACTCGAGATAAAGGAATTCTTCAGGAGCCAACGCTTCTTCTCCAACGACGGCCTGTAAAAGAAATTGAAGAGTCATGAAAACGCAGCAATTAAGGGTGAAATTTATGTTCTACATGCCTTGAGGGCTTGAGTATCTTTTCCCGCAGCGTAGTTGGCGTATAACTGGTTCGATACATCAGGATGATCTTCTCTAGTAAAACCTCTCCCAATTGCTGACTTCATCAAACGAGAAAGAGACGGAAGAACGTTGATGGGCGGGTATCTGTGAAGCAATTAACAACCAACCCAAGTATTCGACCAAAGGTAATCAAAAATGGCAAAACTTCAGCACAGTGTTGCAAAAGAAACAACATGCAAGAAAAAAGGTGACATACATTTGCCTATTGTGAAGCTGAGAATCAATGTAGACCTGTCCTTCGGTGATATAGCCAGTAAGATCAGGAATCGGATGAGTGATGTCATTGTTGGGCATTGTCAAAATGGGTAACTGCGTAATGGATCCATTGTGTCCAGCAACTCGACCGGCCCGTTCATAGATGGTGGATAAGTCTGTGTACATGTAACCTGGATAACCACGGCGACCAGGGACTTCCTCTCGAGCAGCGCTCACCTGACACAAACAAAACTGAACACAAAGCAAGGTTGGGCATAAACCTGGAAAACCCGCTTTGTACCTCACGTAATGCGTCAGCATAAGAAGTCATATCTGTTAGAATTACCAAAACATGCATATCTTTTTGATAAGCAAGATATTCCGCAGTTGTTAGCGCCAGCCTTGGTGTGATAATGCGTTCTATGGTTGGATCGTTCGCTAAATTCAAAAACAAGCTGACTCGCTCCATGGAGCCATTCTAAGTCCAAATAAATCGCAACGCTTGGCACGGTAAATAATTGATTGAACCTGTTCGAAATCTTGTTTAAAAAAGCGAGCCGTCTCCATATTGACCCCCATCGCAGCGAAAACAATAGCAAAATTATCTTCATGGTTGTCGTTGACGCTTTTGCCCTGAGCAATATTTATTGTCGTTTCGCGAATTCATGTCATTATGGAACCTTCTGTTGTACAAGGCCGGCTTGTCGGCAAATTTGAGCAGCAATTTCGTTGTGTGGAAGCCCAGCAGCAGAAAAAAGGGGAATCTTTTGTCCACCTGATCAAAATTTGAATTAGTCGATTGAACATGGTGCTGAACAAAATATAAAAAGCTAAAGAAGAATGCAGCCATTATTTTGAATATATTTGCAGACATACGGGCTATCGAGTTCATAGTGTCGATGGTTGAAATTCCTGTTTGAATCATTTCCATCGGATATGTGCGCTCGCAAGGGTTGATCGGCTGTCCTTGGATATCGAGATAATCTTCCGCCAAGATGGGTATGTGATCTTTCGGCCGGCCAGACCCATCAAACACTCGCCCTAACATCTCTTCGCTCATTGGCATTTTGAGCACGTCCCCTGTAAATTCACATTGCGTATATTTCACGTCGATACCAGACGTTCCTGAGTAAACTCTAATTTCAGTTCGGAAATCTGGTTTTGACGGACGACAAAAATGTGATAGTGACAAACGGACCATCGATTTGAAAGGGAAACACTTTCACAAACCTTCGAAGACTTGAACGACGGCGCGCTTGCCATTGACTTCTAACACTTGACCCTTACGAACTTCTCCGCTGCCAAGAGTGATGTTGACGATTTCAGCGAACTTGGGAAACTAAGCGACATTGATGAACTGATTATTCGACCGGTTATACAATGCCGAACCTTGACATTATCAAGAATGATCAGCGGTCCACGAACACCAGTTACTGTGCGATAATCTAACCACGGATTCAGTGCATGCCAATGAGGTCAGTTGATGATATACCTAAACGCGGCTGGCATACATAATCCCTAATGGCTGCGGCCGCATGAATTGCAGCGCCTTCATAAACTGAAACAACATCCGGTACGGCCATCACACGAAAACGATCAAGATGACGCCGTTGATGAAGGGGAAACAAGAGTTAGTGGTGTCATAAAGTGATATTTATTCGAAGCGGGCGTCGAGACACAATTTGACTTGCGCTGTATTTGAAGCGGGAGCCAGTCCACAAAGCTGGGCCGTTTGTCGGTACACCGAAGCATTTTTTGTAATGTCTCTGTCTTGTGGCGATTGCACTTTTCTCTATGCCAATGCGTTCGCGAGCGTGTAGGCTGCGCTTATTTGGGTTCCTGTATTTATATTTGAACTGGATTCGTACTTGCCGCCTATCGCCAGTTCCCCTTGCATGCGGCAATCACTGAATGTAAATGTCGGTGTTTTCTTTAACGGGAGAACGATTTTGTCTCTGAAATGAAAACTACAACCGTTTGCGAGACAAAATCATTTCCGGTTGTTGAAGGATGTAAACACGGTTCCCTCGCAGCGAGTTAAGGCTGTGGATTGCAGGAATCCTAATAAAACGTGGCTCAGATTTGACGCCATAGAGGTTTTACAGCAATTCTGTGAATATTTATTGGTTCTGGAGGTATTGAAGGACTTGTGATAACGCTCGACTTCGATGCGAGATGGCGTTCTTCTCTTCTGAGCCCATCTCAGCGAACCTAATTAAAGGGTAAATCCTAAAATTATCGGACCGAACAAAAAAGAATACGTTTTGAGCGAGCCTTTTGGTTGAAATACCGGATCCCATCCAAACTTCAACGGGCCTCGTGCAGGGACGATGTCACCCTGAGCAGAATATCAGCATAAGAAAAACGGAATAGATCTGACAATTGGTATCGAATCAGATCAATGCCACCAAGTAAAATAAATTCACTCTGAAATGCAACGAATACAAAACAGGAACGAGAAACAAAAAGTTAGTACACTATTGATGAAGTAAAAACGCATATTATCAAAAAAGAGTATATTGTGTCAAAAGAATCAGATCATGGAATGAAAACGTACATCACATCGACCAGCGAACAAGATGGGTTCATGGCCTGGCCCAAGGCTGAAGCCGAACGTGCATAGAGCATACCTAATCAAAAAGTTAGTGCTAGAAACTTACGGGCGACAAGAATGGTCGAACGCTGATTTATCTGGATATGCCGCTAGGAGATTATTCAACCCAGCATGACCCGTTTTCTCCAAGAACCTGCACAAACATCATTACATCACCATAAACAGGACCGACAACAGAAATTAACTGAAAGAAATGAGCACATTCGAAAACAAATGAGGGACAAATAAGAAACGAGATAATCCCGACCATTTAACGTATGGACCAGGAAGACCACCGAGTGCGTTGAAACACAGACAGGTATCCTCAACTAATACGGGCCCGCCAACTTCCCTTGCGGCTATCTCGCATTTCTTCTTGGTGATCTCATCAGGTTCTCCTTGCAGCTCCGGAACTGAAGGTGATTATCCACATTTGTCAACATCCCCTCAACCGTACTAACGATCAATCGGTTTGTTGGTCAGGTTCGGGACTATGAACCCAATAATTTCTTGTACCTCCCGTAATTTGTGGGCATTACCGGTAACAAAAACGACCCTTTCTGTAATGGCCATCCCCTCTGATATTTTTTGCTGGGTGTAACGTCAATTATTTAGCAAGTCCTAATTTCCCAGGGTTGATCAGCACAATGATTACCGCACGGCCGTACGAGCTGTACGAATTTAGTTGTTACCCACCCAATACGCAGTTTATGGACAAAAGTGCGATGACGACAAAGTCAGGCACCGATGAATAGCAAGTCGAGCTTGTCAACTACAACGGTATTATTTGATAATCATTCAACTTAATAAAACATAACCCTTTTCGCCCAGAATGTTGGATACCGTTTGCCCCATTATTTTCTCAATTTATGAAGGATTGGCGCAAAAGCTTGAAAGGTTTGTCCAAACCAGGAAATCTGTTACCTATCCGACGCTTATCGGAAACTTCGCTCATCGTAATGCCACTAAAACCCATTTCTCGCCAACTCCACTTACCGCAGTTCCTGACATGTTGGCACAGCGTGGCCGAATTCCTGGACAGAACGAAGCTGCAGATTCATGCCGCAGGTCCTACCTCTGCAACATTGAAGTTGGGAGGCAAGGAATTCGCTGACATTGTTCGACTCCAGTTTGATCGATTGTGGGTCCGATGGTGACGTCAGTGCCGTCAGCACGTTGAACTCATTGAGCTGGATTTCAAGACTTTTGTTTTCACTCGCTAGATGATGTTGCCGCATGAAATCTGCAGCTTCACTTCGTGGGACGCGATCTCATACGATGGCTGCGTTTTTCGCAATCAATTCGACCTGCAGGTGGCAAATGTTTTCGACCGTTAGAAACGATTACATCAATTGTAATTAGAATTGAAAAAAATGACCAGCATCTGTTGCTTTTATGAAGCAATTGTCTATTACGACGAGAAGTTAATTCGTGGAAGAACGACATAACGTAGCGTCCGGCATCGTACTCGTGAGTAACCCGATATTTTGATCAGGGAGCTAGTTCGTCAAGGATTAGTTGAACCCATATATTGACCCCATGCCATAAACACAGCTCGTCAATGTCGAAATCGGCACGGTGGTGTGGTCGACTGCTTTTCCCCGATGACAGCGATGATTCGGGGCAGGATCCGATAAAGAAAAAGCATCCAGGGCGATCGTTAAGAAAATAAGAGAAATCCTCTGCGGCCATTGTCAAACTTGCAGACTTGACATTGCAGCATCCAACAACCTAAAAAACCACCTTATTAAAGAGTTCTACATCAAGTAATCAAGACATTTCGGATTAGATAATTGTCAAAACAATAAACAACAAAATATGCAAAGTAAGTTTCGTCATGAAGCGCATTACCTTAGAAGCCGCTCTAGTGAGTGCGTTGAGACAATCAGCACTGTGATTGATAGTCGCTGGATATCCGACATCATGGGTCAGATCGACCTTGACACCAAACGACGCCGCGATTCCGTTGCATACGGAAGAAATTCGTTCCTTGAGCGTTTCGCGAACATCGTCTGTGAAATAGCGTAGAATGCCGGTGAAATTCTAGAGCCATGCATTACAAACCCAAAAAAAAGGTAGCTCGGCTGGTGACCAATTTTATTACCGCATTGTCGGCGATGATGTTGTTGTTGGTGCCAGCGTTGAACGTGCCGATCGTGACGAGTCCTGAAGCCAATGGAGATATATTGCGCGATACGATGGTGTGCAGCTGAGTGACCAATTGGGACCCGGCAACGATGCAGTCATTTGTGCCGGATGGCTCGGCGCCGTGCCCGCCTTTACCTGATAGCGCCACGCTGAAGGTGTCGGAAGCTGCCATCAACGGGCCCTGGCGAACGTGAACTTCACCAGAGGGACAATAATTCCATCTACAAGAATTGTGGGACAATCAAATACTGCTGCAGCAAACAATGTTGGCAAAATAGAAAAAACAACAATTTCTCAACAGCAGACCAAGGTGAGTATTGGCCTTGGCAGCAAACAGTATATAGCTGCCTGTGAATCGGAACTTGGTAGAAAAAAGAGACGTAACACCTTACACATGAGCTCCATAAATACTGTCGACATGAGGATCTTCTAGAACTCCATCCTCAATCATGGCTCGCGCTCCGAATCGACCTTCCTCAGCGGGCTGGAAAATCAGCTTGACGGTTCCCGCAAACATGGACCGATTGGCCTGTAAATGGCGCGCTGCAACTAATAACATCGCCATGTGTGCATCATGCCCACAAGCTAAACAGTGCAAATATTGGCCCAATTGTACTGTGTTGAGAACTGGCTTACACCAACCATGCATTACATTTGGATGTTTGGAAGCCCAGATCGCATCAGACGTCTCAGACAAAGGTAGACCATCCATATCAGCGCGTAATGCGACACAGCGGCGATTTGGATCGCGATCAGATCGAATCAGTGCCAAAACTCCAGTCTTGCCGACGCCCTGACGAACATCGGAAACAGGAATACAGCAGACTGTGGTTAGGTAATGAACGATGGCCTTAGCGGTTTTATGTTCTTCAAACGCCAACTCAGGAATGCTGTGTAATTGTCGACGCAGGCGTACGACTTCAGGTTTCAAGCCTTTATCAATTGAATTCATGAAGTGAACTCAGTTTGATCATTACCCATCTGACAAAAATAGCAAAACTCCGTGGAAATGAACAAAAATTGTGTCATTTTCAAGAGATTTGGTGAGAGCCCTTGTCAGACAAAATTTCAAAAAATTCACAAATTTATCTCACAGTAGAGGAAACTGTCCGGGTCTGGCGCAACCCTTTTGGTTGAAAATCGGTTGCTATGCCACAATCAGATGTGCTTTTCGTCAATCGTATCGTCATCACTCACTCATCAGTGATAACTTTAGACTTCAGATTTGCAGTGAAATAGTGAATGAGTTGTCAAATTCGGACTTGTAGTTCTGTTTATTTGGTTGTATTTACAACTTCAGAGCCTGCTGGTGTTTGAGCATCGCCGCATAAAAACTGTTCGCTTCGAGGCCATCCAAATGGCGTCGGAACTCTGCGAGTGACACGCTCCATGGGTGTTGCCCACATTTGGCACATCCTTTCGCTATCCACTTGAAATTTCAATGACCGATTCGATTTTATCGATCATGTCATCACGAGTTACATGGAACTTTTCACCTACATGAATTGAATGAATTTCTCGAGAACGTTGGTTTGGGGTTTTACCTGGGCGAAATTGTGGCGATTTTTCGGTTCGTAATAAATAAATCTCATGGTTACTTTGGATAAGTTGATTCAAAGCGCGATTGACACACGTATCAGCTACCTGTAAAAAGTTGAAATAAACTCCAATCTCAACCTCACAAAAAAACCTGCAAAATTTTGGTAAGTCCTCCAATGTTATAAAACGATCATGCCGGGAATACTCACGTCATTCTTCAAGGCTGCAATATCAACAAAACGGTCAATCTCTGTGCCACCACAGTGCTGATTTCGGCGCATTATCGGGAAGGCGGTGAGTGCATACCGGCGACGACCGTTCGCCTTCGTGGCGTCAGGGTTGTTGGTGCTGCGTTGGCCTGGTCGAAATGGCGCGCCGGTGCTGAATCCTTGTTGTACCTTTAGTTATTGAAATGGGTTCGTCAACGTATTAATATCATTGGTCCTGTTCAGCTTTTGATATCTGTTCGCCAGTTTCCCAAACTTCTCTCTCATCCAGTGTGGGTTACTGTCTGATCAAACTCGAAGATTAAATTGCAGTTACCAAGTTAGTACTTGGTTGTCACGCGCTGTACGTTTTCAATTTTAATGATTCATCATCCCCAGGTTCCCGTCAGGTTTCATCACACCCTCTTTATACTTTGCATGTCAGGCCATCTCACCAATCCGTGTTTTTCCCTTTCATTCTGAGATTCAGATGCTGCACATTTCAAACTATCTCTGCAACCTGAAGGACCTTTGATTCGCGGTTTGTTTTATATTGTCTGAGCACCACGATCCTCGTAACACCAAATTTTTTGTTCAAAGCAACGAATGTTTTTCCTCCATTCACCTTAAATGGATTTTATTTCAGACGAAATATATGTTAGCTAGGTAGGCGTCAGTTTTCATCTACAGCCTCGCCATCCTTTGAATGGCAGATCAGGTCACCAATCCGTTTTTTTTTCTTCAATTTGACGGCATTTCTTCTGGGGACCCAAATCATGCTCAGTTTCGATTTGTGAGTTTGCTGCTTACTCAGCAGGAGCCCCCGTTTATCGTGACTAGTTTGCGGCTTTGTGGATCTATAACGTTTTCGGTCGGCGAAGTCGATGGCGACAATCGAATTAATATTAGGTCAGACTCAGACGATAATCTCGAATTGTTATATTCATCAAGTGAGGACGATGATGTGGGTCCTGTGTTGCACGATAGTTGCCATTTGATGGAACCCGTTTGTGTTGTTGAGCACAACCCCGAAGACAGCCGATTGTGGCGAGAATGTGGCCTGCCTCCGTATTTGTGGCAGGTCTGGTTTTCAGTGGCTTGGACATGTAAGAGACGAGGAAGAGCTCCTATTCGTCTCTATTAATTGTCGATTGTCGCCATTATCATGATCAAGTGGATCACCAGATTTTTCTCTATTGATTGTCGATTGTCGCCATTATCATCATCAAGTGGATCACCCGATTCTTCTCTACTGATTGACGATTGTCGCCATTATCATCATCAAGTGGATCATCCAATTCTTCTCTATTGATTGTC
>OUQQ01000112.1:0-29037 GCA_900404475.1 Spongospora subterranea | reverse complement strand
GACCGAATCCTTTGTACCCGCATTGTATCCATTGACATCACATCGCCCCTGATTGCTATAATGGTTCAGCAATTCTTAAATGTAACTCAACGCTAAAGAACCTCGATGTCTCATCAAACCAATTAGGGGAGTCCATCGTAACTGCCATTCAAGAATGCGATACGGCCATCACAGGTATTTCTGATTCTGTGCGAGAACTGCAGAAACACTCATCTGCACCATCGCCTACAGTTGATTGCGAGAGCAATCTCTACGTTCATGAAGTTATCAATTCCATCACCCATGGCATCGGCTTCATCGTCGCAATAATGTGCTCGTGGATACTGATTAAGAAGGCGTTGCTGTCGCCAAACTGGCGCCCGCTCCTCGGCACTGCACCCTATACGTTTGCGCTTTGTCTGACGTACCTCAGCTCTACATTGTATCACAGCTTGTTCAAACTACGAGCTGCCAAGTCGTTGTTCAAATATCTCGACCACGGAAGCGTGTTCACTCTGATTGCTGGAACATATACCCCGTTTCTGGTGATATCGCTTGAAATGCGCCCAGAAATCGCCCAACCGATGCTGCTCGCTATCTGGCTATTAGCTTGTTTCGGGCTTTCTCCACGTTTATGCGAACACACAAGCATTTTACTGTCGTACGCCAATCATTAATTACTGTTAGTTTTACCTTCACGTTTTCTGATTCACCGTTGTAGATTTCGACGACGCTTTATCTGACAATGGGGTGGATGTGTGTAAGTTGACCACAGTTGACAATTATCTGCTAATTTTCGCTGACGCTCCTTAGGTTGTTGCAGCAATCCCGGTTATACAATCAAAGCTGATTCCCGAACCAGCGTTATTTTTGCTTTTGCAAGGTGGCGTGGCTTACACGATCGGAGTACTGTTTCTAATCCAAGGCCATGGTCGGCCAGCGATGCACATCATTTGGCATTTATGGGTGTTGGTCGGATCCGCGCTTCACTACATGGCGATTCTGTTTTACGTCGTTGATAGCACTTCGCCATCCTCGTAATGTTCTACTTCATAAAATACATTTATCCGATTTCCTAAACTTCGCTGTGCAATCGCCTGCCCATGAGGGTCAGAATCTTATGAATCGAATCGTCGAGGAGGGCTGTTCCGTTGTGTGATATAGGCGTAATTACGCAAGCAAGGTAGGGTAAAAGGTTTGGGCCAAATCATATATTCGCGATCTTTACCTACAACCTTCCTAAGCTATTCTGATTTACATCACGATGAAGAGCTGAGTTGAAGACCCGCTTGCTGTGTTCAGATTGGACGCGTTTGGAATGGAATCGGGTTGATGCAGTGACGAAACTCTTGCAGCCAGAGTGGGGTCAGCTATGGAAAACGCTTGGCCAGACTCACCCGGTATCCTCTCTATGGTTGCTGCTCAAATCGATCTAATCGCTCAGCGTTGCTGTCGACACCAAAATCAGCGAGCATCGACCTCAGGAAACACGGAATTCCGCTGCAGCCTGGCAATCCCATGGCTGTGAAACTCGGACACTATCGTGGAATATTGATCAGAGATTGTGTCAGTTAGATCTCGCTTTCCTAACCCTTCAGACCCCAATACACAGACAACTTAACTGTGGTCCAAAGGTGTGTTTGATGGTTTTGCGACGACAAAATCGGACAGTTAGCACTAATGTTCGCCTCGTTGAAGTACTATGGATAGGAAAGCCAGATGGGCGATGCCCCATTTCATCCATGCTTCTCGAAGAAACAAGCTCCGGCTTGTTGAAACACTGTCGCTTTTGAAGATAAAACTGGGCCATGTTTTCGCAGCGTTATCCATCTGGTCGTCGTATTCATAATACGTCAACGCTTTGAGACGAACATTAGTGTTGAATCCCCTTGGACCAGATCTTCCATTGGTATCAGGGAAGCGAGGATCTAAGTACCTATTAGGCAATTCTCACAAAATCTATGACCAGTCTTCCACGATTGTTCCCGAATTTCGAGCCCATGAAATTGTCAGCTGAACTCAAATCCTTGTTGCTTTGGGTTCAAAACACCCTGATTCAATATCGATGCAATAAGCTGAGCGATGAGATCGATTTGAGCAGCAACCATGGAGAGAGTGCAAGAACATCGTCATTTCATCCCCGATTCCATTTGAAGGCGTAATCATGCTGAAAGGGACAAACTCCCCATCTTGGTCGATCATGTGAGTGCGTTGAACGCCAACGCGTTCGTGAATTCGTTTGTGGCGACATCGCCAACGATTTAAGGGGCGAAGCACAGCACTGTGTATCAAACGGTGTCGCTGACATCCACGACAAAACGATGTCTCGTTGTTTGTCGTATTTCCATGTTTCAGGAATAATGGGCTGTTTAACCACCGGTTCAAGTGAATTCTGCGTCTGATTCTGGCATGCTCATCTAAAGGTTTTCGGATCATTCTCGCGATTTCTCTCTGGATCAACGAACTTGTTTTTGCGACACCATGGCTTCTGCAGCGATCCTGACCACGATTGGACCCGCTTCGGTACGAGCTGCGGATTCACTGGCCCATCTTCATAAAACTCAACAAGAGAATTTGAGAAATCGTAAGCGACGCGATATCTTGAGAAAAAACGACATGTATCTGAAAAGACCAGGTGGCGAGGCCAGCCTGATGAATCACGCAGGTGATGCCACACTCAAGCCACCATGGTTGGTTTACCATCATGATCTTGTAAACGGTTTGCCCGGGCCAGTGTTTCCGTTAGATAATCTGAAAATCTATCGTTGCCAGCTGTGATCATAGGAACGGTTCATCCCGCTTTTAACATCTTTCAGCTCAGACCTATCGCCATGTTCATTGCAACTTGCATCGCATCGTTTCCGTAGAATACACATGGGGGTTGGCTTGCCTGGACAAAAACGTTCACCAATGACCCCTGAACGCGACTTTACATGTCGATGCCAATGAAAACTGTATCCACTGGGAGATTTGAAAACCCGTTCACCGTTTCACCAGATTCTGTTGAGGTGTCAACAGGACACGCAGGCTGTGTTGGTCATTCAAATTTCATCTTTGAATCGTAGGGCAAACACTATGGAGAATTGACCTATGGTGCATACAAGTCCCAATCGTAAAAGTCGTTCTTTCGTGATTTTCCTAGCACATCATTGTACGCTACATTAGCCGCGTCGTTGCTATGATCAACATTCGATGGACTACCATAACACCTGAAACCTGTTGATGACCACAAAGGCGGCGTGCCTGGTTTTGACATTCCGAGAGAATCTGGTCGGGAACATTGCACGGGTTTCCGTGTCGCCCAGGCGAATACAGTTTCCCATGTCCAAGTACCCATTTGGCAACTGCATATCTGCTAGCTGTGGATATCAAAGCGCTTAGGGAATGTCAAACGCTTATAGCATTATTCAGCCCAGAGTTATACCCTACATACATGTATTTATATGACAATATGTAGAGAAAAAAACAATAAAAAAAATTGAAAAACTATTTTAAGCACACTTTTTGTACCAAAAACTGAAGTCATGGAGACGAACGAAAGCGGGTTTGTTCTAGAAAAGACCGGGTCTTAATCCTTCGTAATACAAAAATTCGTAACGTTCAACGACGCTATGAGGTCATTTATTGACGTACAGATTAGAACCGTCTTGTTTGGAAAGCCACCGATCGATCCGTCGGTTTAATCCTGTCAGCGAATCAACATCTCGATATCAGCCTGTGAACTCGCCGATAGAATCCGTTATATCGGAAGGAGAATGGAGCCAGGTGAATTCACTGATTCCCGTCGTTGACCCTGACCTTGCCAAGGCCTAAACGCGAATCGGCGACACAGAAAAGCCGTCAAGAGAGGAGTTGGGTGTGCGATGTGTGGCGCGGCCCATGACATCCAGTCAGCCACTGACGGGGAGAAGCCTGTTGACGCCCCGTTTAATGCAGATATCGTCAGAGCACGGCGGCGCGTCACGACGCACACAACATCCATCTACATCGTTGGACAATGATTCAGTTTGTCCTGCTTCAGAACAGGCAAGGGAAAACTCGACTATCAAAATGGTACACTCCGTATGAGAACCATGAGAAGCGAAGTGTTGAACGAGAAGTCCATCACCTTGTGGTTAATCGAGATAGTAAATTCACGAATTTTATTGAGGTTAGTTGCATATATCGGATCTGCTTGACCGTGTGAAACGGTCAATGTGATACGGTCTGATATTTTCCCTGATAGTACAGAACATTCCGGATTGTTTACCGTCGCTACGCTGGTCTCTATTTCAGCTTTGGTATTGACATCAACGATAACGAGTTTGCGTACCTAGAAGCTATCCATTTTTTCGTTGAACTTCTGGATAAATATTTCGGAAATGTCTGTGAACTGGATCTAGTTTTCAACTTCTACAAGGTATACGCAATTATCGATGAGTTTATCTTGGCCGGAGAATTACAAGAAACAAATAAGAATACAATTTTATCACGCATGCAGGAACTAGAGAAGTTGGAGTAAATCGGTTTATCTATAAACATAATAATATTTACTTCTTTCTGTACGAAAAATCGAAACTCAGTCAATACAGGGAAACGGAGGCCCGAAACAAAGCCGCAATAGAAATTCAAGCAGCCAATCGGAAACATGTCATTGTTTCAGTTTTCTACACTCTGTCATGTGTTTTTGAGCTTGCTATGGCAGAATATGGGTAGTTCCACTCTCTGACGCGTCAGGTTACAGCTGTAAGAGTTGTGGCTGCATTATTTGAGTCACAGAGGGCAGACCGCCTTGGCCCTTGCCAATGAATTCAGGACGCAATTGCACTGTGTCACTGTTAACGCCCTGTCCGAGCTCTGATGTTTGAGTCTGCACTGCCCTATTGCTTCTTCCCATCTTTAGCCAGTAAATTAGCACTCATTCTACCTCTCTCCAACGCTACCCATGCAGTTATCCCCGAGTGAATGCATGGCATCCTCCGCCTTATTAAGTCTAGCATCATCGACAGGAGGTGAAGCAGCTCAACAACAACATGGGCATGGACCCTTGTTAACTGTCGGTTGCAAACACCCGAAATGCTATGAAAAGTTTGACTCAATAGCAAATCTAAAACATCATGCAAGCATCCATAAAGATGAACGTCCGTTCAACTGTGGGGTATGCGATAAGACGTTTCGGAAAGGGTCGGATTTGAAGCGCCATCTTCGAATCCACACTGGCGAGAGACCCTATGTATGTGAGATATGCTCAAGAGCATTTGCAGAAGCAGGGTCATTGCATCGGCACGAAAGATGTCATACAGGAGAGAAACCTTTCGCCTGCTCTGTATGCTGCCAACTATTCTGCAGGGCCTACAATGCGAGAAAACATACTCTGAAGCATGATCCGTCTGAGAGGGCAACTGTTATTACGATTATCGAACTTGAGAAAGCCGCACCTATCAAGCTGATCAGCACCACAACTCCCATCAAAAGCGATGTCGACCGAGAGATGGATATTCTCGCCCAGGCAGGGGTAGTTGCATCGACAATGAGCCTGATAACAAAGTCCGAATATTCATCATCAGATAGTGAAGACATACGAGCAGAATTATGAGAACTAATGCACTGTATCTACCTAAACTATTAACACTCTTGAACAGGGCAAGAACTTGGCTGTAAATCTCAGTGGAGTTTATGTACTGCAGACGGCCAGTGTTTCGGATTGTTCCAATTTTTTTCTTGATATTTCACCAATAGGAGCAACTTCCGACTGGTCAGCAAATGACGTCGTTCTCCTTACCTGAAACTTGCTCGTTTTCAACACCAATGGAAAACTGGTGCCACCCTGTCCCTGTGCATCACCCGTAATGGGATTCGAGGTGTTCTTGCAATCTTTCTCTAGGTCCATCATTCAAAGAACTTCGCTCCAAATGACAACACACCCTGATCATTCAATGCAAATGCACCAGTGAAGAGCAACACTTGGAATCGATCACCACTCAGGGGTAACGCGATCATCAATGTCTGATCACTGGACCAAACCAGTCATCATCGTTACCCTATACCACACACCGAACGTAACTGCCATGCATCACCGTTATGCAACGTTGTATCCGAGTGTAGGCGGAAAATTGGCATGACCGTAGAACAACCTCGTTATCGTTACAGTAGTGCGGTGTTCTCGAGAAAACCGTTAGCGGAATATCCCATTTGTTTTGAGGAGGCGAAGAAGGAGAACGGGGTGAGCAAGACGGTGCTGTGGCCGGGCGACAACAACGCTCCGGTTGAGCTCAGTCAGATAAAACAGCGTTTCGATTATACTCGGGATTTCGACAATTTATCTGAGAGTTACCGCACGACCAAGCCTGGATCCGTTGGAGGCAGGCGAGGCTTTTCAGAGCCAGGTTTTCTCGCTTCATCTTGCAGGCAATGGAGGTACAAAATAACAGGTACAACAGTTTATTCGTCATCACAGAGTACTGCTGGCCAATACATTCCGTTTTTTTCGCGAATTCTCGAAGATCATCACCGTTATTCCTATTGTGATCAATACAGCAAACCCAATCGATATTACAAGTATAGTGCCAAGGTATGATAATTGTTTTTCGTCTTGCTTGGTGTCGCTACCATTAGGGTTCTCCACCTCCGATTGTGTCTGGTCCTGATCTGAATCTGCTTGTCTCAGATGCGGTATTGTGCCTGATATATGTTCGCTCTGATCCATCTCATTCCCGGGCCCGTCTTTGTCATCAGTTGATTGACCTTCCGGTAATCCACTGTCTTGCGTAGTTATGGCTCCACTTTCTGATTCCCAGACTTGATTGGCAAATTGTTCCCTTTCATCCACTGAGTTCGCGTGATTACTCTCTGAATCCGTAATGTCAACGCAATCTAGTAAACACGTCGATGTTGGTATGATTGTGTTTCTTGTTGTAGGAAATGGCAACAGGTCGAGAATTCCCGAAATTAGTGCCTCATCTTTAGTGGAGGACATGTGTGATTCCGCTTCTTCATCCGATATATCTCCTGGCCGGATGAACAATTCTTCCACCAGACCTTGATCCACGTAATAAGTGATGACTGCTTTTCCCTGTTGATCTTGGACCAATCGATCGGTGATGCTTTGTTCGCTTGCATCTTCATCAATACGCAATGGACTTTCCTCAACGTCTTGATGCAATTGGACTTGTCGGTTCGCAACTGTGTCAACGAGAGTGCTGAATGTTGCTACAAACTGATCGATGGGACACTGCCCAATTGGTTGGCCATCAAAAGGGGTAGTTGATAGTTGTGCCTCATGGTTTTGACCCAATTGTAAACTGGTCTCTTGTAAGTTCTCAACGCTAGCAGTTGGAATGTTTGAGGGTCCTTCCCCCAAATCTCGATCACATCCGGGATTTCTCCCGTTCATAGTACCATCGAAGATGGTGGAGAAAGCTGTATTCCCAATACCATCAGCCAATTTATCACTGCTTTTCTTCTTGTTCATGTCACTGGAACTTGTTGCAATCAGCGTTAATTCCAAAACATCGTTGACCGATAAGTCAACAACTTTGTGCTTCATTTTTTCGTTTTGTCCCACAGAGAATTCATTCGCTTTCGAAGTAAATTCTTGCCCATTCATATTGCCACCTAATTGGTGAACAACGTGAGCCGACACACTTGAAGGATCTTGCTGGAAAGTCAATTCTTGGCCATTATCATTATCCTTTGCAACAACGTCTTTCGAATTATCAATATTCGTGAAGATTGCAGAATTAGAACCCTCCTCATCCTGGAACTTACAATCTTTCATGAAGTCGGTCGCGGTGCGTACTTGAAATTGGGGCAGGGGCACATCGTCAGACCAATCAGAGTGAGATGGCAATTCAAATTTTTCGAAATGCATCTCTGCTGTTGCCAACACGGCAGTTCCTATTGGACTTTGGCGAGGAATAGACATCTCAGACGGGTTAGAAACGGCTCGCACTGGTGCAGAAGGTCTGGCTGCAATACCCAAACCTGTGGTTGTGCCTTGCCTGGGTAAAGTACATGACGCCAACGATAAAATCGACGCAAACACAAATAACATACGTTGATATATAAACGGTCTGTCCTCCTGATTTGAAATGAAAAATTCTGGACAATGACCCATCAAACCTATCAGCCCAAATCGCTTCCGTCAAGAGTATATTTATTTGACTGATGATAACTGCCTCTGTCTAGCGGTTGACTAAAACGTATCAAAATCCTCGGCCAATCCCATATCCTCGGCCAACCCCGAACCCTCCTCCTTGAAATCGTTGGGCGAACCCTAATCCACCTCCGAACCCTCGTGCAACGCCAACTCCTCCTGCAACGCCTACGCCTCCTGCAACGCCTACTCCTCCAAATGCAGCACCTCGTCCATAGACGTCCACTTCTCTGCCGAATCCGATCCCTCCTCCATATCCTAGTCCTCTTCCGTAGATAAGTCCTCCTCCATAGCCTATTCCACCCAGACCGAATCCTCGCCCGAGTCCTATCCCTCTTCCGTAGGCGACGCCACCTTCTCGCCCGAATCCTATCCCTCTTCCGTAGGCGACGCCACCTCCTCGCCCATATCCGAAACCTGGTCCATAGCCAAAACCTGGCCCATATCCCCCATACCCGAAATAGCCACCTCCGACCAGACCATCAGCAGCATATGGGGCAACTAGGCCTCCCTCGACAACCCCTGGCGATGCGTACTCCAGACTTTCGAATTTTGGGCCATCGTTTGCTTTGGTTTCCCCAATTGCTGCGGTTTCAACCGTCTCCGCTCTGGCAATTGTCGGCAGCAACAATGACAGTGCCACATATGCGAAGATCGTTAGTTTTGGCGACGCCATGATTCGTAATTTGAGGCGGTTTAGACAGATTTAAACGTGACCTTATTGAAATGAACTCTCAAATAATATATGTACGCGACCGAATAGGTAATCAGATTGCCTTAGCCATATACTTTCGCAATTGTGACGCCTTCTTCCGCTTTCTCCGAATTCTGCCATCCACAACATACCATGTTAACTGCGATGAAGCAAACCCTCACATAAACCAAGGGACAATTTTTAGGCAAAATGAAGTTCTATAGTTTAATATCGTCTTCTATGTCATTGTCGGCATCTGGACCAGAATGCTGTTTAGAATCCTTATGTGCATCCAAACCGCTGTTGGCATCAAGATCTTTCAGTATACTCGCTTTGATAAATGGAACAGGATCTAAGTTATATTCTTTCATTCTCTGAAGTACAACTAGAGCTTCATTCAGGTCCCCTTTTGAATGCAAATATTCGATCATTAACGCGAAAACATCTCCCTCTCTAACAGCATCCTGTGGCAAAACCATCAATACAATTGTTGCCATCCTATAGTGATGTACCTCAATGTCTTCTTGTTCCGTTAAAAACACGCAAAGATTCAGAGCTTCAGAGGCAACTCGCCTTGACATCAGGGATCGAGCTTCCACAAACTGTCCGACGAGGAATATCCGTCTTTCCATCTGCTTTACTGCACCTGGTTGATTACAATGCAATTGTAAAACGTTAAGAGACTCCTTCATTGCCTGTAATGCCTAATATCCGTTTGATATACAATCAGTCGGGGATACAATTTTGATATATATCTGTTCGCAAACCTTGTCGTAATCCCGATAATCATCGACCTCTCGTTGAGCGCATGATTCATAAAAAAGCGCCAGCTGATCAAACGCCCCCGCTTTGGTGTAAAACGTGATGATTGTTTTTGTCAGCTCTGGGTCAGAATGCCAATCACAATTCTGCAGGTAGTTTCCTGCCAAGACGTAGATTTCTTTCTTCTTGGTCATAGTGGCATAGTATATTATTTTCGAAGTATCGTTAGATTTTAACAGACATTTCATGGCCCGTATCTTATCTCCGGCCTAATAACAATCTCAACGAACCATTTCATATAAAGGAAACGCACGATATATATACCTGCGTAAATTTCTTGGTTGCCATATGGTAAGACCCGATTGATGCCAAATACTTTCCTAATTTTTTTAGAAAATCATTCCTGGCCGAGGCATTGTTTTCCCCATTCTCCTCTTTCGTTGGAGTCATCATTTCCGCTAACTCATCCGATATTGGTAATCGATTCTGAACACATACATCCAATGCCTGGTACAATCAAAATTGAACTTGCTAAAGATGCATTCTCGATGCGCAATGCAATCCCACCTGAGAGAACCGTCGGCCCGTGACGTACAGCTGCACAGCTTTGTCAAACTGGTTGTTTTCCAAAAAAAAGGAGGCACACTTCGTTATCAAGGCAGGCGAGGTCTCAGTTCCCATGCCCGCTGCCAGTGATGCCAGACAATCAAACTGGTTTGCCTAAAATATAGAAATCCGAATTCATAAATGAAAGATTGACGACACACAGCGCCTACCGAAAAACAGAGATCTAATGCTCTAGATAAATTACCAGCCTTCTGATATAGCACTATGGCTTTGTCATAAAGCTGCTGCGATTCCAGGAAACGTGCTGCATCATTCTGGACAGCAGGGGGGCTTTGTAATCCGAACATGTACACCTCCTGAAGTCAAGGGAAAAATCATGCTCAAGGGCCCACGTTTTTGTGAAAAAAGCATTACCTTCGCCTGCGAGTGCTCTTTCGCCAGATGCAGGGCCCGGTTAAATCGATGCGCCTTAGCATATAAACATACAGCTTCGTCAAAACAGCCGGTCGCTTCCAAATATCGACCAAGTTGATAACTGGCAGCCAGATCGCCAGTCTCCTTACAAATCGCTCGAGCCTTATCGACCTCCGACTAAATAAACAGCTGCAAATCATGAAATCGACATCCAAAGAAGGTATCAACCTACCTGTAGACAATAAATGCGAACGCATGATGTATGTTCTTTGGCAGCAAGGTAATATTGCAGAGCGTTCTCATACAAAGCACGACCTTCATTATACTGGCCAAGCCAAATCTGTATATTACTGTCTCCTTTCTTTTCGCAATACGCTTCAAGGTCATGAATTCGCCCAAGAGCTAGGAACATTCGCGGTATCTAACAATAAATGTAAAGGATCTGCAAGATAGTTCCGATGTTGATACCTCAGTATAAGCGTCGCAAGCTTCGTATTCGGTAATTGCTTGGGAAATTTGACCACGATCCTCTAAGAATCGCGCATGTGCGAATCTAGAAACGAAATTTGATGCCAACTTCCCGAATTTGTCGCAATGTACCGTAAGGACTTCAGTTGAATGCGATGATGCGTTTCGCAAGCCTTCATGGCATCCTCCCAACGTCCCGACGCTTTTTGTAACGAGATTAGAAGATCATATCGGCCGCAGTCTTTATAAAGGCTGACAGCCTGAACGAAGTGCCGATGTCATTGAATGCCTAAGCAGAGTCATCGAAGCTGACCTCATCAATCATTCCCAGTTCAATAGCCATACAAGCAAGTTGTGCCTATGTTTACAATCAAGATCCAAGCATTACCAAAGCAATCAATGAACCTCTTTTTCCGGATATTGCTTAGCCTCTCTAAGCGCTTTAGAACCCGTGGCGAAACCCATGTTGCCCAAGCAAATGCTAGCCATGTCTAGCCGTCTTGTGATAACACACATCTTTGCCATGTTTTTCCAGATAGAAGGGCTTTCGATGTTCTTCACCGCTCGATATGCCTAATGAGTAAGGTCAATGAACTCGCTGATGAACATTCCTGTTTATATTGCCTCATCCATATCACCAATAGCCATCTTGTAGCTAAATTTGACCAGTTCCCTTCCGGTGGCTTCATCAACAGAGTCGAGGCCAACGAAGTCTCTCATAACACGTTTATCGACATGAGGCATTCCACCGGATCCAAGACTGCGAGTGAATGAGGTCAGATGAAGTTTCTGGCAAATTTCGACCTACCTTCCTGTCTGTCCTCCCTGTATATAGTAAGTAAACGGGGTCTCAGACCCAATCAAGATATCTTCTCCGATATCAAATTTGTCCTGAAAATGTATTCCATGTTCCGACGTTACGAATAAAGCATAAACGATGGACGAGGAACAATCAGGTTTTCCCTATGCAATGATGTAAGGAATCTAGTGATATTTTCATATTGCACTCACCTTGACTGCTTCGCCGTCGGGTAAATCTACATCAAACCGTTGTTCCGTTTCGGGACGGACCGAAACCATAATCAGGGAGCCCTCAAATTCATCCCAGCAAATAAAATAGGGCACCACCTTGCGCGAAGAAAAATCGTAGTAGTCGAACTATAGACGGGTAAGAATATCAAATTTGTTAAGAATGAAAGACGCTTCTGAAATACTCTGTCCAGCTCAACATCGTAGATAGTAAGACGACTATCGATACCATCAGTGCATTGGTCGCCAGTACGAGTCAATATCGCTAAATGCGATCCAAGTTTGTTGGGTCGACACAGTATAACTTTTCCCAGACCACTCGGTAATTTTCGCCCAGGAACCATTGACCGCGCTTCTCTTCGGCCTATTTCCCAAAGTTTTATTGTTCCTAGATTCGACACCGCAACGAGGAAATCCCCAGCAGTATCAACGTATATGCATTGCCCTAACATTCGTTATTATTTTCATGAAAGATCTATACCACTGATACCTTCACTCTCAGAGAAGGAAAATGCCTTCTTAACTACACCTTGAAAATTGCAGGCATCAACTCTGGGCCCGGTCGCTAGGTACAACGTCTGGCCTTGAATGGCACAACAGCACGCCTGGGAGTTGAAACTAGCTATGAAGTTCACTGTATCGGCAATATCGTTGACTTCAACTTTTTGACCATTCCATACAGCGATGACGTTTTCGCCGAGGCATATTCCTGTTTATGAGGCGTTACAAACTCTCCATTTTCATAAATTAACTGAGATACCTTGAATTTTTATATTTGCGCTCAACTTTTTTGCTTTACCATTGGCCAAATAAAGAATCAATTTATCAGCAGAAATTTGAGCGGCAACTGTGCCGAACATTCTGCAATAATGCAGGGTTGTTTCTGAGAGGATACTCAACCCTGATTTCGCCACGACTGCAATAGAGCGAATATTGGAAGCAGTTATGGTTCTTATTTCAGAATCAGAACAAGTGTTGACCGGAGGCAGGACCTGAAATCTGTTAATGAACTCAGCAATGCGTATTCGTGATCCTCACAATCCATTCATTTCTATGCTGCACTTCGTCAGTATTACGTTTTGGCATACAACGCCACATGACGACGCGCCCCATAGCAGTGCCTCCAACAAGTGTCATGCTTCTTGGATTATAAGTAATTGACACTATAAAATCGTTCCCTTTCGCCATATGCCTACTATCTATAGCACCATATTGTTCTTTAGTCTGATTGTTGCGCGTTTCTTTCCCAATTACCAGAAAGCGGTAATACGATACTTTCGTCACTTTGTACTGACCACAAGCGAACGCAAGGTTCTTTGTTAGCAGCTAGAAGAAAACATTGGCTATCCCAGGCGAAACGAAGATTCGTACCATCTCCTTTTATGGAAAGCTTAACCTTTTTTTTTAGGGATATTTTTGTCTCATTGGATATCTACATGGTGACCTCAGAGAGACACTGCGATGAACTGCTGGTTTACCTGATATAGGAACATGACTGATTGCACGGAAATTATGACCATGATCTGTTGACTATCTCCAAAAAATATGGAATTGATAGCGCTGCCGATATTTCCCAACTTGGAGAATGTGCCGGAATCGTCACCATTGTAAATACAGCCTGATGTCGTCCCGAGCAGGAATGCAGACGAAGTTTCCCTAGAATTAGCGAACTGGGCATGGCTCGCGCATGCTTCTGCATTGTAAGATTGCAGTTGGATAAGTTGTCCTTCTTGATAAGCGTGTATAAACACGACTCCAGACTAGTGCTCAATAAATTTGCCATCAGCCAATACAGATATATACTGTGGTTACCTCGTTTGCGGTTAACAATCGGTCACCTTTGTTTGACCACACAATGAGAGAAACTGCGGTGGCGTGAACAGAATTTGGTTGAGTCGTTCTTGTGTCGTCCCAAAAGCTCACATTTCCTGGTAATCAAGCAACTCAAGAACTTGCTGTCCTGAGCCCGAATGCGATACCAACCGGAGTTCCATCCGATCGCTAAGGTTTGCTGTTTCGGATGCCACGCTATCGCAGTGGCTTCATGATCTCGATCTGAACCAGTGGGCTGATTACTAGCAATCAATCCCTGAGAAAAGTTGACCGCTATCCATGTTCATCATGACAAACGTTTAGCCCAGACCTCCTCGTCTACGACTACTATCTCCCCGTTGTTTCGCACAACAGCTAATAGCGGAGCGTCTGAGCTATGACTCCACTTGATATGTTCATTGTTAGGTGATGGATCGCCTATGAACTCTAATCGCTTCTCTAGATATATCGACATGCGTAACGAATCGGGTATCAGCAAGGTCAGACCAGACCTAGAATTCCGCTACGCACGCAGCGTAGATGGTTTATGTGACCGGCATGCTCGCAACCGTGACAAACTGCTTGAGTACAGCTTGCACTCGCAGCAGCCGTCGCATTACCAAAAAGAAAGGCCGCTCATTGACAATTTCCACCCAAAACTTCGCTTGCACGTAACGAAGAGACCAATTGTGGGCAAATAGTAAGAAACATGCTTGGGCAACAAGACCAGGGACAGCTGTCCACACCGATACACCTACCGCGACAAGGGAATTCATTTCTAGAGATGTCACACTGACTTGACGAAAGTAAGACAGTGTACTGGGATTTTATTTGAATATGGGCATAGATATTGAAGAATATATCATTTACTCTTAGTTGACGTCAATAGTGATTTTTGGAATCTTTACCTGCACTTTTCGCAGCGTTCGCCGCTCTTAACGCCGCTTCAGCAGCTTCGGCGATTTTGACTTCAGCTTTCTCAATGAGCAGATCAAGATGTGGTTTAACACTTGGCCAAAGACGAACCAAACTAAACAACAAATTTAATCAACGCGGGAAGATAATAGGCAAAAACCACGTACGCTGCTTTACAAGCATAACCTGAATTAGATCCTACACCCATTGAATACACCGGACCAAAGCCACGATCCCAAAAAGCGATAAGCATCAGAATGTCAGGGCTAGACGTGCGAGGAGCACGACCAGCGCTCATTCGGCACCGCCAAAATTTGAACATGTACTCGGCATCAATGCGAGCTTTCAGCATGCAAAGAGCGTTGATAGGTTTTTTGGACCAAAGGGTCTCAAACCAAGGACGTAATTGAGCACTATCCCAGGGAGTGTGTGGCTCAAAATGTAGCAACCCAGGGATTGGAAGCGGAAGCGGCATTGATCGAACAAACTCTGGTGTGACAAGCCCTTGGATATCAACAGACCCGAGCGATGCGCCGCGTTGATACCGATTTAGAAATTTATCAACGAGTTCGATGGAATCATCCGTACTCAATGGGTCCGCCTGCACCTTCTGAATCTTGGAGGCACCATCATTCTCGGAAATGTTAGATTCGTGAACATTCTCGATGTTTGAAAATTCGGGTTTCCGTTCGGCGTCAGATAAACCAGAGTAAATCTCGTCAAGCAATACAGGAGGAATCTCGCCCGGTTCGCAAACATACTGAGTACTATCAGGAACATCTCCGGTGCATTGCATATGTGTACCAGACTTTGTAGGTGGTTCAACTTCCATAGCTACGTCAGAAGCGTTAGGTTTGATGGGCATCTCTTCCTTACAAATTTCCATAACTTCGTTGATCTTAAAAGAATCCGGAACCGGATCTGCCAAATGCATGCCATCATCTTCATTACGTTGCTGAATCACCACTTTGCTATCGTCGAGGTCCGAATACAAATCGACTGAAACACGCTTATGGGAATGAACCGGTTCCAGTTCCTCCCCATCCTCAAGCATTTCTATCCTCGAACTCCCATATGCAAGTGCTCGAGGTGTGAATTGTTGATCGGCAGCGAAGTTTGAAAATGCCTTGCAAAGAGATTGATTTGCTGAACGAATATCTTCTGGGTTCATTTCAGAAGACCGTCTTTGCCTTTTTTTCAAATTGCCTGAGGATTGAGCCTTGGGTTCTTTGACATTGAAATAAATAAGAACTCGGCTTGCAACATCATCTTTTGCCACCTTTTTGTTGGCAAATTTCCCCCCCTTAATGACCTTGGGTGGATTACTGTTGGGCATCGTGAAAACGGCTTGAAAAGTTGAATCGCGAGTAATATCGTCTGCAGAAGCAACATTGAGGACTTCAATGGTCTTTGCAGGATACGGCACCTTTCTGGTCAACTGTAACCATTCATACAGTCTGGCAGTCGGCGACTTCAGAGAAGGGGGGTTTTTGAATTCGGATAAGGTTGACACAATATTAGAGCTGCCAATCCTAGAAAGAGCGAGGGAATTGGGGTCTACTTCCTCCTTGGAATGTCGCGTAAATGAAAGAGTAGAATCGACTTCGAAATGGCGCAACGCTTGACGGGCGACAAAGTCACGAGCTTGCTTTTTGCTGTTGAAAGCTTCGCCCCGGATGACAATATCAGTTCGAAACCCAATTTTAGCATTGTCAATATCGTCTGGAAGTTTAAACTCAGCCACATATTTCTGTTCGCCGATAACTCCGCATTCTATCCCAGTTGTTTGAAAAGTTGTAATCGTCTTAGCAGGATACGTTATCTTAAGTTTGAGTTGCAACCATTCAAATAAAGCTTGTGCAGGGTTCTTATGGCCTATCGTATCAGTGACCGCTGAAGGGGTTGCATTACCAGCAGAAGCAATCATGTCTTTAGCAGTCATGTGAGTATTACTCATGACTCTTCCTTCGATGGCGTCTAAAATCTCATATCCAATTGTTGTCAATGATTTCGAGAGAAGTATAGTATTCTGATCTTGCGCCTTATCATTGGTGCTTAGAAATGCACGCCCGACAATTGCCTCAACAGCAGTTCCCTGAAAATGATTTCAGTTGTAAAAATAATACATATTTTTTTAAATAAATACTTTTTCATGCACAGATGCACATTCCCAAGAGTTAAGATCCATATATTCAGGGACGACAAACGGTAAACCGATATCGGCAAGGGTTTGGTTGCTAACATACACTCCACGAAGCATTGTCAATTGGCCCTCGCTTTTCACTTTGAACCGACACATAAGGCGCCAATATAACAGCACATCGAGAAGTTTATCGCCAATCAAAGCTTCAATTTCGGCTGTCCCATCTCCGCCATGGGAGCGAAGCAATATAGGAGCTCTAGCCGCTAACAAGTCCATGAGATTATGGACGCCACGTCTGCGGACAGTCCCGCTAAAATCCGCACTTTCCATATCAACCTGTAGACTGTAGTCATCATCGACGCGGTTTTATCCGCCAATGTTTTCCGAGAGATGAACTGTCGTGATTGGCTGACGATGCGCATATAAATCCTTGCTACATTTTTGATTAGTTGGTTTTGGGAAACATTCCTTGCGGCGATATCGATCATGAAATATTTTGGTATTGCCAGTCTCGCCCAGTCTTTTTCTCCAAAACAAGTTCACGCCGAATTTCCTTGTACATTTGCAAATATTTTTCAAAAAACATAAATACAGCTGACGCGCTACGTATTTTCTTACACACATTGCGTCAGCGCGATATTTTTGCACGATAGTAATGATGAACTGTGTTCCATTTGACGATTTGCAATCTGAATAATCAATTATCGTTAAAATCGGGCGACGCGCTCCGCCGATCCTCAAGGGGTCACATATCTGCGCAACCACTCACCTGTTGACTGTTTGCAGTATCAGAGCCTGGTGGCATTAGGTTTCAGCTTCAGGATGGATCTCGACCGTCCTGTTGGGGACGAACCCGAACAATCCATGCCGGAAAACCATAGCGGCAATGGCGAGTTGGTTAGGCTTCGACAGAAAATTTCCGAGATGGCAGCGAAAGAAAAATCTGAGAAGAAACGGCTTTATGCCGCTTTAACTAAGCGTCATGATGCAGAATGCGCTAAACTCAAAGAGGAGTGTGAAGTCAGGATCGCTCAACTGACCGAAAGTTATTCTTTCTCGGTAGATTGATTTTCCGATAATCAATGCTGTCTTAATCAACTTGTATTCTGATGCTAGGATTCAAAGAAAGATTCGGAAATTCACCGTCTGGCAGGACGGCAAGTTGAAATTGAAACCATGTCAAGACAGCTCAGACAAGTAGCCTATTTGGATGATGCACCGCTACAATCTCTATCTTATATAGTTTCGCTTTCAGGCGCGAACGGATCTGCTCGCAAAATTTGAGGAGCAAAATGCTAGTCATCAATCTGAGATTGAAAAGCTCCATAGCGAAATTGAGTTTTTGAAAACCAAAGTATCTGAAACCAAAGCTGATCGAGACACGTTCAACGCTGTCAGTGAGGTTTGTCACGTCGGCAAAAGACATTGTTGATGAATGTTCACCACGTGCCTTAGATATCTGCGGGATACATTGCCGAGATACAGGATTTACGAGAACAGCTGGAGGCAGCGCGTCTGGCGGCAACAATGGCAACGCCCTCTGTTGTTACGACAGAGCCATTTTCGGAATCCCATAACAATGTGGAGTGTATTTGCCATAATATTGGGTCAGAATGTTCAAGGGAATTACAAACGTATAAGGATCGCTGTTCAGCCATTCTTTTTGATTACGAAAACGCTCAAGCCCAGAACAAAGTTTTTGCTGAAAAAATTCAGGTTCTGGAAAACATGGAGTGCGCCGTTTGCTCTGGTATGTAATCGTTTTGATTCTCAAGGGAGACTGTTGTTCCTTTTTTTTAATTAGGGAATGCTCCACAGGTCAGAACACGGAGCAAGCACCATATACCGAGTTGTTTCATCGTCGCATAGAATCGCTTTTATCAAACGCTGATCAGTTTGGTGCTCTAGTGCAAACACTTCTGGACGAGATTGCGCTGTTGAACGAAAATCAATGCTCCAACGCTTCTATCATTGCCTCGCTGGAAGCTGAAGTTGCAGGGATTTCGACAAAAGTCGGATGTGACTGCTGTTCAGCTCTTATAGGAAGTCAGAGGAATCTGATCACCGATAATATCGATACTCTTCGTTCAATGTCTGCGGACCTTGATGTTTTGAGTGGCGTCAATTCTGCAAAAGAGAGCATGATAAGCAAATTAACTGATCAAGTAGACGCATATAAAAAACAAGTTATGCGTCTCGAGGAAAAATGTTCATCAATGGAGACTGATGGGTTTGATCATCCTCGAGTTCCCGTTTCTAATACTTCCTCACATCAAACACCATCCTCTTTCGGCATCGATGACTCACAGCCCCATGTTGACAATGTATGTTGGTGCGCTTGATGTTAGTCTGTCCTGTCAAATTTACCCAGCACTAGGCCCACGACGCTGCTGTTAAGGAGAATGCGGCGAAGAATTTCACAAAGGAACGTTCCGCTGACATACATACTGAAATCTCGATCAAGGAAGTCTTAGCTGAAAAGGATCAGGTCATCCGTTCTCTTGAACAAGAAATATCCAATTGTAGTCAATTGTCTAATGCTTCTATCAAGTCTAGTGCTGAATTCTTCGATTCGCTGCATCGGTTGGATGCGACATGCAAGCAGCTTGAGCATCAGACCGATCTTTATCTGCGGTCTGGCAATCTCATGCTTGTCCCTACAGCGGCATGGAAAGACTTACGTTCGCGAAAGAATGTTTTGGGACTCGATCAGCCTCTGAGTCTGTGTTACAAAGTTGGTCCACTTTACACAGTTCGTTATATCTGTTTTCAATGCTAGCCAGTGTGAATTGTACGTCGAAGAGCTTTCCAATTGGAAAGCGCTCACCGATCATCTGCAATCGATCCTGTCCAGTGTTATAGAAGCGAACTCGGCGGCAACATCAAGCCATGATGCAGGATTGGGAATTACAAACTTTGAAACAGATTATCATCGGTTGAAGTATGTACTCAAAGAACATAACAATACATCTAAACAACGACTTGCTAAAGAAAAGGAAAAAGTCAGTTGTTTGACATTTTGAATCAGTGTTTCTGATAAGTTACAGAGCGAGGCAATGGAATCGAAGTGGCTTGAAGAAAAGAAAAAGGTTTTGCAGCTGGGAATGGCACTCAAAACCAAAGCACAGAAATCTTCTCAACTAGCTGCAGAATTGGTAGTAGAAGTTTTAGGGTTCAAGATGTAAATGGATCTGATTTCGTGTCATTATTAGAACCGGGCTAAAGATGACGTGCAAGCTGCTTTATTCAGAGCTCAAACAGCGGAGACTCAGGTTAGCTGATTTAGCTATGGCTCCGCATTTGTGACCCTGAGGTCTTAGATTCTACATTTAAGCGCTACTGTTGAAATGCTCGAACGGGAACAAAGTGAGTCCAGTGCGTCCAATAAGAACGCATCTGCGAGAGCTGAATCTTTAACAGAAGAGTTACGCACTGAGAAGGTAGTTTTTATAGGCTCTGCTTTAGCGGAATCTGAATGATCCATTTTTCAGGAGCGTATCGAAAATTTCAATAACGAGACCCAAAATTTGAATACTCTTTTGACTCAAGCAAACACGGCATTATCGGAATGTCAAGCAGCATATGCTCTACTTACCATGCGAACTTCCCAGCTGGTACAAATGGTGTCATCTCACTGGCTCTTTGATATCCCAGCGGATTCGGACCCGCAGGCGTTTCAGTGCCAAGTTACAACGTTCATTTTCTCATCAGGCAATCAACCCATTTTATTTTCATAGATTCTTCAGCGATGTTTTATTGATGGAATGTGGTGGCTACTTGTTCAATTTTCTCCGGTTTCAGGAGATCTAGCTGGTATGTGGCGGGTTTTTCATAGGGAACAATTTTGTTTATCGGAAGCAGGTGCCAGTGGCCGTCAGTTATTTTGGACAACCATTGAGGCCTATGATATGCACGCTACGAAGAAAATTGCAACGGGGAATTTTGCGGATGCGGAGCTCGTTCAGAATCGCGATTCATGCTCCCTGTCGTCAGGAGTGTTTCTTCCTCGTTCATTGGATTTCGAATCTGAATCAAAATTGAAACAAAAGTTTGATAAGAAATGGCTCAGCGCTGCCAGGAAGTATGAAAAAAAAGTGGCCGACCTTGTGAGGGTTTTCCTCTATTCAAACTGCAATGTATTCACTGCTGTTTTGATGTTAGGCTGCACATTTGCAAACGTGTCAGGCTGAACATTCCGCGTTATCCGCTGAATTCTCAGATTATAAGATTCAGGCAAATCGTGCTTTAATTGAAAAAGTCTGAACCCAAATTGCGAACAGATTGCACGTTCACTGACAGTTATCATAGTCTGGAGATGCAGTCCGTACCGCAGAACTGCTTGATGAAATTGAAAATCTTAAGTTGGAGCGCCTGAACCTGCAAAAGACGATTGACGATGCGACTAAATGTGCTGAAAATGCCGTCAATGTTGGTGCAATGCGCTGTTACACTTTGCTGGACGCTCAAGAGAAATGCTTCAGATAGAAAATGCTCGTTTGCTGCGTTTGATTGAGACAGAACGAGTAGCATTTCATGATGTTGAACTTAAATGGTCGAATGAGCTGCAAGAAGCTCACGCTGAAAATGACAGAGTAAGTAGTTCAAATGAGATCTTGAATTTTCTCCTAAGGCCTTTTAGTTAATAGCCCGGCATCAAGAGGCAGAGTCCTCAGTTATCGCTACCCTGTCAGCAAGTTTGGCTGCTGCACAAGAAGAGCTTCAGCGCAGCCGTAATTCAGCAACCAAAATCGTAAAAGTTGAGATCTGTTGTTGCCATGTTACTGTGATATCACCTCTAAAAATTTTATCAGGACCGTGATGCTTGCATCACAGAGCTTCATAGGCAACTGGGCGTGGTTGAAGACAATTCTCAGGCATTTCAACGGGAAATTCGAGTTCTAGAGGCCGAAATTGCTTCACTCAAAAACACTGCATCCTCCTATCCGATGCAAAGGAATACTGAGGAGTCAATCATTAATTCGCAGCAGAGTCGGCGGTATCAGTTGTTCAGTTGTTTCGACCTAGTTTTCAATTTGAGTTTAGACCTAGCACAGAAAGCTTGGATCAGTCCGGGCATGTCGTCCGTCTTCAAAATCTGCTCAGGAATGCGGAACTCCAGGTGAACCTTTCTTGGAATAACGTTATTTTACAAAGACTCAGTCACCTTTTGATTTTCAGAAAGAAAATCAGTCAGCACGTTTGCTGCAACTAGAAGAGCAGGTTGCCAAGTTATCGAAATCTCAAGAGCGCTCGGGGGCAAATATGGAGTATTTTTCTCATTCGTCAATCGTCATTCGGTATTGCTCACTCCATTGCTGTCAGCTATCTGAAGCATATAATCGTAAAATATATGGAAACTGATGAAAAATCGGTATGCATTGTCATACTCTGATCATCCAGATTTCAGTAATTGTTTCTAGACATTATTGCCGGTAATATCTAATATTTTGGCGTTTGATTCTGAAGAAGAAGAAAGAATAAGGACCAAGCTGCTGAAAACCGCAGGCAGTAATAGTCGTATTGGAAAGGTAATCACTGCATTTATCAACTGATTTGGACTGCATGTATCTTATTCATGTCGTTTTCTTTCAGATATGGTGACCATTAGTTTACTGTTCGAAAGCTATGACATTGTAGATGATAAATCGTATTTATTGGGTTTTAACCACATGAAATGGTTGGAATCGTCAGTAGAGATATATTGCCCAAGCCGCTGCCTGCAGTGCGTTCAGCTAAATTTCCCTTCTTCAGTTAACGCTGAACATTGGGACGTACAGTACAAAACAATGAATCGTTGATATAGGTCTCAGAGGCAAAATCGTCACATTCTGGATCCCAAAAACATCGCGACGTCATTCGCATGCCGGCACCTCGCTGTTCTCCTATAATGACTTGAACAACGAACTTATATCTTGGCAGACCGATTTCTGCGAAAGGTTAATTTTCTAAAAGAAAGAAACAAAAACAATTGAACTGCTAATACTTCGTAGCTCATTTTTGATCTGATCGGCGATTTCTCTTGTTAAACCAGGCGTCGTATCTTGATTATATGCTTCATTTTGGAGGCGATTTTGCAGGGAGTCCTTAATCAGGGCCTGGACAGCGGCAGGTTTGAATCTATTGACACAGTCAGGAGTCGTCAGATGGGGTCCGCCCTGGGCTTACTTTCCCTTATAACTGGGCCGAACCTGATGAACGTCCTCACCTCGATCTGCCATGCTGAGAGTATTCTGTGAAGAAGTGCAATACCAATGAAAGGACAATGACGGCGGTCAAATTAGTCAACTGCTGTCAACTGGGTTGGGAAATGGTATCTCCATCACATCCTCATGCAGGGGCATTCAAACGAACTCTCCAAAGTGCTCCTTTCATAGGTTGCAGTTTATTTCGGGGGACGAACACATTGTGTTTTCAATGCATGACGACGTGTTGAGGATTTTGCATTTGGCAAAACTGGATGTATACATAATGATCTGAGACGGTTGAATTGTCCAGCAGTGCTGTGAGTTCAGCACTTGACCATGATCGTGTACCACACTTCATTTACGAGATCGGGTGATACCTGGGTTGGAGCAGCGACGATGCCCAACTCAACTGTTGATCCTGAGCTGTATAAACATTTCGGAAGGTGACGGCAACAAAATTCACGATTAGGGTTAATGCTTATCGGGACTATGCAGGCATACTGAGGCAGGGAAGCTAATATATGCTTTATATGCGGCTAATGATAGGTGAGCGCGATGGGTCTTGGTTGCCGAATCTCCTTATAAAATTTCAATCCATTACCGTTTAGTCGCCATTCGTATAAACCCAACGTCAGCATTACGTTGTCTGCATCGCCAACTGACCCATATGGTAATATGACACGCTTCGAAATTTGATAAAGGCTCATTGTCGCCTCCATGAAGAACAGCATTTACTGTCATTGAAGAAGAAAACACGCAAGGTCCCGGTTAAAGTACCGAGACCTATCAAACGGCAGCCGAAACATGACCAAGCGAGATTTCCCTTAGTCGGCGGAAGGAAAATGCAAAATGTCATAGCGATGGAAGCAAAAGCACAAGCTGAGAAAGAACCACAGAGACCACCGCTTTCGCATTGTCAGTAGTTGGTGTATTTCGAAAGCAGGATGCTAATCGGTGTTCAACTGCAGCAATCAAATCGAGATCAGAGATGATTATGGAACTGCAGTGTCAGTTCTCAGGAGAGGCTGAGGATAAGAACGGCAATGCTCATACTCAAACTCATAACGAAGGTGTTTCAGCACAGAACCTGTTAGAGGAGCAATGTAAGGAGTCAATGTAGTTATATATAAGCCATAATCAATTTGCTGGCAGTAAGATTAGAAATAACCGAACGAGTACAGTTTCTAAACAAGTTGATGAATCACGACCCAAAAACATTTCGGCACCTTGAACCTTCAATTCGAGCAGAAATATTCCAGGTACTTTACAAAGCATGCATCACGTCTGGGAAAAGATTTATCGACAGGTTTTGACAGAGAGAAACTGAGTTGCAAAACATAAAGAAAATATAATGACTTCCGCTTTTCAAAAAAGTTCCAGCTATATCGGACAAGTACATAAAGATACTGCACCAGCCCTCGCCTATGGAATTCACAATTTACTAAGCTTTGAGGGAAATGAGGAATTGCGAACTGGCATCATTCCATGAGGGCGCTCAGGAAAAAATAACGTCCCTTTTGAAGCCATTTGGAGAAGCATTGGATGCGGATCGAATCTGGCACCGAATTTACCTGCCAGTGCCTTGAGACTTGATACAATGTGCACCTGAAAACAGATATCAGATGCTGCACGGGTTGCTTACTCAATGTACAATTCCGGTTTGATCTGCATAGTTTAGCAATCCGCCGCGAAATGGAGCGAATCCTGTACCGAACACCATCGCCAGGTCTAGCTCTGCAGCGGAGGAGCAAATACCATCAGCCAGTATATAGCACGCCTGCAGCACAAAGTAAGACATGGTCCGACGACTTGTGAAAATGAACCTCTTGAAGTGAAAGAAGTATGCATCGATTAACGACATCTTGTTTGGAGCATAGCCCCAAAACATCCACTGTGGCGATTCTCTTAATTTCTGAGATCATTTCTTGATTTAGGCTTCGTGGCGTGGATTTCCCTGAATTATCATACACATAAAATCCTGATCCTGTAAAACTTGATCAAAATAAGATTAAACCCATTTGCATAGAAAATATAGTACCCGACTTTTTTCCTAACCGAGTAGGGTCACGATTCAAAATTTGAGCAAAAGCTGGTGATTGGGCAAATCGTGGACCGAGTTGACTTGCTAGACTCGGACCGATATGGCTGACGACATCCAACCCAACTATCATACTAAATAAGCTAGAGTTACTGCGAGTGACAATGGCAACCTTCGTCTATCAATCTGAAAGGTCCCATTGGCATTCCAAAGTCAACCATCAATCCGTCGATAGTGTCTATTGAATTCCCCTCCATCGCTAATCTCCCAGCTTCATTCATGTATACTCCAAGTACACGATTCGCAATGAATCCAGGACCATCATTGCATATGCATGGGGTCTTGCCCAACTGCAACGCAAGCTTGTAAATGGTTGATAGGCACGTACTCTGGATATACATTTCACATCGAAAGATTGATGACGGTTATGTACTTACATCCGTAGATGGTCCCTTGATGACCTCAACTAAAGGCATCTTTTCGATAGGATTGAAAAAGTGCATGCCACATAGCTGGTGATAGATTTCATCAGCCAGAAATATGCTAGAAATTCAAAGAGACTCGTGACCTGATGGCGTCGTGATGAAGACTTCGCGAGCGTAGAAATCGAGAGCGATGAAGTATTGGTGGCGAAGATTGCATGTTTAGAGAGAACCGGCTCAATCTCTTGGAGAATACGCTTTTTTATATCCATCACTTCAACTGCTGCCTCGATAACTACATCACAATCAGAAAATTCCTCAATTGCAGTGCCATATCGCAGGCTCTACAAAAACGATGAATAACCGGGCTAAACTGGAATAAATAAACAAACCGCCATCTTTTGTTGTTTTTCAGTAGCTGTAAGGCGTTTTTTCAAAACTAATGACTCCAATTTGGAATCAACAAATTTTGCAGCGTTTTGAAGAGATTCGGAAGCGATATCGCGAATGTACACGAGAAAACCTCTAGTGATGGCAATGGCAGCAAGTTGCGAGCCCATTGCGCCAGCTCCAACTATGCCAATTTTACGAATCTGCTGCAACCCTGCCTGATAATCTATGAATACAATGGGAATATTCTCAAACACAACGGGCTTAGTTAACCTTGGCTTTTAAAGTCTTTGGAACCTTCTTAGCAGATTCCAGCAGATAATATACAGCCATGAGCGATTTGCTTTCTGGAGATACTGCAAGTTGACCGAACAATTTTGCTTCATACTTTAATCCGGTTGGAATATCAACAGAAAGGGAATGAACAGCACTTTCCAAGGCTAGATACGGGGCTGGATAATTTCCTCGGGTTAATTGGTTCAACGTTGCAACTCCCTTTCTCAAAACCGCCCACCGACCAATGCTAGTATTATTAAGAATATAATCCTAAAGAGATGATGACCTTTCTGAGTCCAGATGGCATCTCCTAAACGTACTTTAGCGCTGTGGATTGACTCTACATGGTGACGCCGAGTTGCCCCAAAATTCAATTTCTCCACAGCAAATTTTCTGGCTCCAAGGAAAAACCCAGGTTCGTCAAACTGCCCAGGGCCCGAGCAAATCCGGCAATCAATTAGGTTCAGTGTCAGTGCTTTTGCAGGGTTTATGGCTTTGCCAGTTAAAATCAAATCAAGAGCGTCATTTAAGCCTATCAACCTTGGAAGCCTAACAGTGCCCCCTGACCCTGGCAACAGACCTAACTTCACCTCAGGTAGACCAAGTTGGACCTAGTCGATCGATAAGCAGTTGAAATATGCAGTTTTGCTATGGCGAAAGAGTGAACCTTATCATTATCGATGCAAACCCGATAATCGCAAGCCAAAGCTAGCTCTAAACCAGCTCCAAGTGCTGCCCCATTGATGCAACATATCGAGATGATAGGCAATTCTGATATACGATGAAAAATGGCCTGCGCAGAAGAAGAAGCCTGGTATTTTCATGCAAATTTTAGTTTCAGATTACTGAAAAGGTTCAGTTTACCTGAGTCGCTGCTTGTATGTTCACGTTCGGATACATCTCATCAATATCGGCACCAGCGATAAACGTATGCGGCTTCCCAGAACAAATCATTAGCACTTTTATGGAATCGGTTTTCATCAGCCGCTCAATCTCAGTTAGTATCTACAACCGAGCTTAAATCCGATTTCTAGCTGTGCATCGGAATGTTCACTCTGAATGCTTGCTCCACGATTCCTAGGTTGACGACGTTAACCGAGCGTCCCTGCACATTGAACACTAGCCAAGCGATGGCGCCTGGTTCCACTAATAATGTTAGGTCTTTCTCGACCGCGACTGGGACCGCTCCAGGCAAGAATTTATCCACGAACTCCATTTTTATTTGACCAATGTTGACACTGGTCTAAAGATACGTCACCGTTATTGAGGTGTATTACACGATGACAAGTGTTTTGTACAATGAGGCACGTTACGGTAAGGGGAAATTTGAGTCTGGCATGTACGGAAGGGGGCTACCCTACAGTGGTGTACACTGGGTATGGTATGCACTGTTTGTGCTGCCTGGTGCCCTACGCTACATAAGTGCTACATACGAGCTGGTCTGGTCGATCGCGACACACGATACAGACGTTTCATCCCCAATATCAGATACGGTCTGGTTAAATATTTATATTAGACAAAGTATGACGAAGCGACATCTAACTGTGACACTAGTTCGAGTTCGTCTGACGTGAAATGTACATGCAGTTCATGCCAATCATCCTGCGATAACACCGGCATCACTTCCACACCCCCATTTTTTTGGAAAATTGATGCTTACATGATGCATATGCCTCCAATCGATGAAGAGCCTTTTGACTTGTGGGCCGACTGGAGGTGGATCAGCAGAATGGGCAGTCAACCTGGACAGGACTCCAGGAAGCCAGTCCGGAACGGCATATGCAGCTCCACGAACAAGAGCGATTAAGCCGAGGACACCACCATGTCGCCTAGCGACAGCCTCCTAATAGCAGCTGGATAAACAACCTGGACGTAATGAAACAATAACCGGCACCTTATTCCCTGGCGATAATTTGGTCCTGCAAAGGCATCCAAATTGATCAATTAATTGGGAGATTGAAGGTAAGGATGGCGAGCTGTTGCTTGACGTATAGACAGCGGTCAGAGTCGTAGCAGCCGCCTCCCTAATAGAAACATGTTGATCCGTTAACAGCTCCAGCAATATCTAAATGAGTTGTGGGTCGGGTGAGTGGGGTCTGCGAAATCGCAGAGTTTGCCTAACCTGAAATAGGGATTCAGTTGTTTGATCGGATACAATATACCAATGCCTAGGGACAAGACGGCGGATCATCTTGAGAAACTGTAGACGAACGCGACAAGAACGACTATCATTGCATGCTTGGGAGATAGAGGAAATCAAGTCATTGATAATGGAACCAGGAAATGTCATCCAGGATATCGACGTGGCCGCAGACATGGCTGATTGGCAGCACTCAGCATCGCTGGACAATAATCCAAAATTCAATACTGGAACTATAATTTTGAGGATGAATGAGCCGAATGCTATATTGTCTCCGTAACTGAAACACACGATAATGAACCTGAATGCGGTTTTCAAACAATGCCTAGACGATCCATTGTCGTCCCGACTTTTTTTCAAAATCCGGATCGCGAGATCATTAACTGCTGGATCCTGATCATGATGGAAAAAAGAAGGTTGTATCGAGCGATTAACAAAACCAGGATAACAACATGATATTGCATGGAAAATTGTCAACGATATTGCTTCCCGAACAGACTTGGACCCAACCGAAAGGTAGAAATTGCTAATGCGATAAAGAGCTCGATGCGCTAGATCAATGGATCGTGGTTCAAACTCCATCAATATTCCATTAAACAAAGATATGTATAAACACCACAGTGGCGTTGACGTGGAATGATCAGCATTTTCAGAAAACGACAGCTCAAT
>OUQQ01000462.1:4475-15334 GCA_900404475.1 Spongospora subterranea | reverse complement strand
AATCTGGATCTGGATACCCTCGTGCCTCGTGGCTGCTAAATATTATTAGTCAACTCATTGGTAATATTGCTCGCTCTGTTCACATCATCGTTCCTCCCAGTTTGCTTGCTGCCGTTTTTTGTGATTCTTTGCTGTTGTTGCCGTCCGTTTCTCGACTGACTTAACCCAATCCAAAGACCCTCCCACTATTTATCAACGCATTCTGGCCAAATATTTGCAGTTAAAAGATCGAATATTATTACAATATCTGTAACTTACGATATGTCCCATCTGTCTGTCCATCTCGTACTCTCCAACTGCAGTGTGTGGCTTTGTGTAACGGCGGTGCCGCCTTTTTCACTCTATCGTGCCAGTATCATAAACTGCCGTTGACTCAGCGACGGTGAACTGTGATGTTCTGGGATTTCGCTCAGATGAGGATTAAAATCGTTTCGCATTACTGATCGCTTGTTTCAAAGGGTCAAATTTGGGAGAGAGATCATGTCGTAATTTGTTCCCAAATTCATTTCATGTGATATAGTCGGCGTCACTATCGTGATTGAATTGATTTGGGAGAGAGATCAGCCCAATAACGTTGTCAAACTCAGTAGAAAGATTGCGACCAATATCGTTGTCAAAAATGAGCTTGTCTGTAGACAGATCAGCCCAATAATCTGTCAAAGATGACGGGTCGAGGGGCTCCTGGTAATCCGGTCAAGATCAAGCATAGGAATACTTCGAGACGCTCTTAACGCCAAAAGGAGACGGTACGATCAGAAAATTTGTCGCCCATGAATCATCCTGCCAAGACAATCATTTGCCTCCCATCGTCGTTAAGTTGGGCCCACGATGGAAAAACATTCGAAATTCACATTGGAAAATGCAATCACGAAGATATTGATCCGATACCCAGAAATTAGCCCCATATCGTGTTCGCCAATCGGAATCGGGACCGTTTAAAACAGATTAGATATTTGAATTGCTGTAGTACCCTGTAAGTGAGGCGCCTTCCTTCGCCAAACTATCGATCGACTTCAGGGAAAGCGCATCAACTGTTGTTTGTCGGTTGAATAAACGGGATGGCGACAGATTGGCAGGAATTCATGCCATCATATTGCACGATGAAGCCCGAGCTGACCCCAGATCGTATCCGTCTGGTCCAGGAGAGCTGGTCGACCATGAAGAAGGGAAAGGGGAAAGGAATCCGATCGGGTCTCAGTGATCCCCCAACCGAACAGGAGTCCATGGACCTCATATCTGATCTGTAATGGATCTCTCTCCGACACCCATTTCTTCATCAAAACAGGATTTCACGATATGTTGGTCTTAGGGCGGATTAAACCCATATTCACATCAGTTTGTTGTTGATGACGATTGTGTGGTTTCATGTTCTGTGCGATCAATTAGAATGAAGAAAAAACTCGGCAAAGAACCCGTCGCGTTTGAAAATGTTGTTGTATATTGAGCGGTGTCGAAAATGTGTGTTCAGGTTCTATTCGAATCTGTTCTCGTTGGCCCCTGGTGTTCGTGCCCTGTTCAAGGGGAGCCTAACCAAGCAGGGTCGCTCGTTAACGGCCATGCTGAACGCGGCCGTCGATCTGCTGGATAAGGATATTCCCACCCTGGTCGACACCCTCACTAAACTCGCTAAACGCCATCAGAAATACGGCACCAGACCGGTACTCGCCCAACACTCAACATCTCAACAACTCAATGGATTTGTCTGATCTCATTGATCGACTCTTTTTATGAAATTCAAATTGGAATTTTGGGAAAAACCCAACACAAATGAGTAAAATCGATGGTGGAACGTGTTGAGATGATGAAATATGTGTTGATTCTGACAGGAACATTATGAAGCGGTGGGTAAAGCGTTGTTGGACATGTTGAAAGCGGGTTTAGGTGGTGAATTCAGCCCTGAAATCGGCAGTGGTAATTGAGCGATATCCTATTCGGTTGTCGATATATTGATGGTGTGTTTGTTGGGCCCCTTCTCTTGGTGCAGCATGGGTCCACCTCTACAGCACGATCTGTTCGATTATGATCCCGATCACCCATCAGATGTCCTCAGACCCGATCTGATCGTCGTCCCCAATACAATCGCCCCCTCACAATTATCGTTCCCCTGTTTGTGTTGATTGATTTCCCCCTTGTTCATGGCGATAGTGCCCAATCACACCCTCCTTTCTCGACCGTCAATCAATGATAACGATGATGATGGCCCCCCTTTCCTGTCGATATCGTCATCCGATCTGGGTGTACCCGAGCCCAATTGATCCCATCCGATAACGGATTGTGCCACTGACCATTGCCGTGATCATGGCGTCATTCACCCGACGACAGATCTGTCAGTATCGCCGCCTATACGACAGTTATAGATCAAATGAATCTGGCCTTAATGATCTCGATCTATCTCAAGCCCTTGTAATATTGTCAATATAATCTTTAATCGCTCACAATCCACGATCGCCATTTCGATCCTCTCTTTACTTTTATAGATTCTATTCCTTCCCACCGCGTTAAATCAATCTTACAATGAGCATCATGTCCTTTCGATTATTTCACAACAAATTGGTCGATGGCCCCGTTTTCCATTTGTACGAACAGCAATTGATTGGATATTTGTTTTCATCAGATGCATTTGGGTCCCGAAAACCCCATCAATACTGTTCGACAGCTGTTGCGAAATTACAGTTTATCTGGGGAAACTATCGGGTTCGACGACTTCCTCTGTCTGTTATCGGCCTATCAGATCCAAGCCCGACGGCTCCGAACCGAGCAGGCCACAGCCCTTAATTATTTCATCAAGGTCAAAACATCCAACGTTGAACTTGGTCATTAGAGATTTATTCGAATTCGATATCTATTCTACATCTGTGGAAAAATACCAGTTGGAGTTTTCAGGTTTTCCCAGCGATTGTTTGAATTAACGAGATCGACAAGAACCGCCTTGAACGGTGAACTTTAATTGAGTAATTGCTTGACCGTTCGTGGGAATGGTTTACAATGGGTGAAAAACGGCGAAACGGGGGACGTTGTTTTCAGGATGGAATCGGTTGTCGCGTTGTTTACATGTCGTTGAACGGATTTTGGGTTTTGCGGTCGAGTTCGAAATGAAGATATATCGCTGTGCAGAAAAAACAAAAGACGATGGCGTATGGGATAATGGACGGTAATGGTCTAACACGAGCGGAATTGGTGAATATATTGCTAAGTGGATCACAATCGCTATCGGTTCTCGAGGCGAGTGAGGTATGATTCCGTCCACCATTCCTTTTCCAACAATCGAGAAACACCCGATCTCATCCTCCTTTATTGACATGTTCTAATCGGTCCTGTCGATCGTCAACATTTCACTGTTCGTTTATCAATTGCGGATTTGAGATATTGTGTGTCGTTGTTGGTGATTATAGTTGAACAGCTGTGTGGGGAGTTATTGTGCCCAATTGGGTCTCAGGATGTGATTTCGTGTGTATCTGCAGGTCGTCGAAGACGCGTTCGGGAGCGATATATTACTGGGGTCCGATGCGTTCATGCGCCGTATAGCTAATGATGATCTATCGTGGGAAACTGCACAATATGATCATAAATATCTAGGTCCATCTTATCTCACCGACACCAAAACACCCTTTGTCGTTTCCCATATTTCCGCTGATCATCGTCAATGGTTCGCTCTGGGACAGGGTTTGTCCAGGGCATTCGACCTGAATCTGATCGCGGTGTTGTTATTAGGTTTACCGCCATCGTTAACGATCAAGGCGACGATATTGTCGATATCGTCCCTGACCCAGTTCCAGACGGTGAAATACCGCCCTGGACGGGGGATCGCCTTCGACGTCGTCGACCCGTTCGTCACGATCTGTTATCAACAAGGGTCAATATCATTACCGGTATAAATCACGTCCACCAAACCCATCGCACCACATTTCTATCACTAATACCGAACCCGATCAACGCCATATCCACTTTCACAATCACCAACACCGTTCTTGGTCTTTCCAAACGTGTCTTTACGAGTTCAAATTTCCTCTATTCAGTTTGATGACAAAACGTCGTCGAGGAGATCTTCACGATAATCTGTATCAGATATGAACAAAGGGGTGATTGAGATTGGCTCCCGTTTATTGATGATGATATTGACAGATCTATTGGGGCGAGGCCGAACCTGCTCGACGGGTTCAGGTGTCGTTGCCGATCCGATTTCGCGTCACTTCTATCGACGATATTCAGAAAGAGGTGATGAACAAACGACCACAATGTTGTCGACCCCCGAACAATAACCAATTCACGATTATATTCATCAAATGGTTTCCACTGTTCAGAATTCTGTTTGTCGTCCCCATCCACCAAGCTTTGATACTGTTCTTTGGTAAAAAATCAGACAACGAGTTATCGCTTTTGAAGATTCTGTGAATGAAAAAGTTTGATGTTGAAGTTTGTTGGAAATTGGTTTCAGAACAAGAAAGAGTTGAAGGAGTTGTGACCAGAATTGGATAGGTGTCCAGACACAAATGGCTGATATTCCACCTGATGGACGCGCAACGATCGGGCCAATCGGGAACACGAGGGGAATGGCTGGCAACAGGTCGATTGCCGATCGATACCATATTGAGACAGTCTATTGGACAGATACAGTATATGGTAATTGGCCAAATCTATATCAAGATCAGATCAGCGACACACTCTCGTCGTCAATCCCGACACCATTCAATGGCCGGGAAACGGCATTCGCTTTCACAGAGCAACAAAATGATAACTCCAATCGAAATTTTACCTGTTGATTTTTTATTGTTATTGATTGAATCTGTTTCTTCATCGTTGAATTACCTTTAAGTTGGGGGTTTTCAACTTTCCCATCGATGAACAAATTGTTGTTTTGGACTCAAGTACTTCTAGCCGTGTTGGTTTCACAGTTGAATTCTGTGGTGAAATCCAGTGCCCGATAGTTGGATTGATTCTGGATATGGTCAGGTTGAGCTAGATGGACAGAATCAGTCCCCAAAGATTACCATTCGTGTGAGCATTGAACTTGACGGTAATGGGGCGATCCGATCACGATGATGATAATGGGGGAAGGGGATAATATGGACCTAAACCTGATGATCACAGGACCACCTCTCGCCTGCCTCTTCAGATCGTTCGACGAGACCGCGTTCGCTGAGAACTCGCCGAAATTACGGAAGGAGTTGTCGTCCGGGATCGAGACAGCGCCATCTGGCCGACATCATGATGGTCATGGTATTGTCGAACCCCATCACCTGTTTCCCAAACACTTGATCGACTCTGGTTTACTAATCAAAATGTTGATTTTTCACCCCTGATCCCTCACGAATACCTGTTCTACCGTTGATATGGACGTCGTTCAATGATAACCCCTTTGTTCGATCTACATCAACATGGATTGTTGTTTGCCCCGACAACGGAGATCACCGAGTTTGAGATTGTGCTCCTGATTTTGCAAACAATTAGGATCGTTGTCGATTCCCGGTCAGATGTTTTCGACCGCGCCCCGTCCGTCATCATCATCATCGTCACCGATTCTATCGCGTCTGATCCAGACCCATAATCGATTGCTGGTCAAGTTCCCCAGAAGGAACTACTGCATGATCGGCCTCGACGACAACGACGTATTCGGTGTGGTGACCCAGTTCGTTCCCCGATGCGACCTCACCAATCTCACCGCCGACCCCGAGGTTCTGGCCAGATCCCTGAGCCAGTTACGAGAGCATTTACCGCTGTCAATGGAGAGCGATCAACAAGATGGCGCTACAATCGTATGATCGAACAGTTATTGCTCTGTATTTGCCATTTCGAGCTTGAAATTGCCACACAATTTATATCAAAGTATTTGAAAAAGCGTTTTCAGTTTCAAAACGAGTTTGTTGATTAATAATGACCTGAATAGTGCAATTTCCCCATTCCTAATTTGTCAATCTTGTTCATCGCCATTTGAATGAAACTGAGTTGTGATCGATTGTTTTCTGGTTTCGATTTCTGATTGAATCACTGTGGGGACGTTAATCCGTTTGATGATGAAGGGATCGGAGTCGATCTGTTCGCCACAAGTGATATTGGCGAGGGGATATGGGTCACAATTAGAACGAAGCCTGTTCCTATGCGGTCTCTTGATCGCCAATCGCCTCAACGCATTCACAGTGACCGGGACCACAATCGATGACCAGCCGATCGCTTGGGTCGTCGATATTGATGGGAACTCGTCGGCAAGGCATTGGTCTGTTGCAACCTGGCCCCAGACATGGCGATAGTACCTGAGTTGGCAACTGTTCAGGGATGTGATCACTGGTGAATCAGGACCCCGCTGTGATCATATACCGGGATCGGTCTGGAATAACCAACAGATCTGGGTGAATGTGGCTGGGGATGACGGTGGCGATCGGGGATGGGATCTCACTCAGGAATCATGGCAACCGGTTCTGATATCATCTGATACACCACCGCCGCCAAAATACTATTGGGATCAGGTAATCGATCAGTAGAATCCCCTTTTGGCCATCAAGACCTTCAACAACAACCACTGATTCCCCCGACTGTCAGACGATGATTAAACCCAGATCGCTTAGTGATAATAGTCTCGTATCCCTTCTGGTAACTTTCTTCTTCTCATTGATCACCATTCTTGATCTGTTAAACCCTCTGTTTTAACAATATTTCCAACAAATTCACGATTTGTTTCGATAATCGAGACCAATTACTCAGAAATCAGTTGATATTGTGACTTGAGATTCTGTCAACACTTTCTATTCACCTTGGTAAATAAAGGTTATAAAAAATTGTTGGGAAGAGCCATTGAATGAGTTTCGATGGAATTTAGGTTGCTGGTATTCAAACATATCGCCAATCAAAACTGGGAATATCAACGTCGTTCTTCTCGCCGTCATGTAAAGCATTCACGAAAATGCTAGCTGACCCCTCCTGCAAATTACCCACACGATCAATTGATCAAATCAAGATATTTCGTAATCAGCCGTTCCCAAACTCTATTAGCCATTTTCGCCCGATAGTATTCAGGTAATTCATGACTGTCAGCAAAGCACTATTTGATATTGTTTTGGCCGGTGTAGATGTTATTCCCCCGAAGCCATCATGTCTGATCTGATCTGGACTGGGGCCCTAGACTGCCCAGATCACGACGCCGTCTATTCGATCAGCCTGCACACAAAGGACCATGGCATCGGCCTCAACTCCACAACGATCATAATCGGCTTCATCATCAACGTCAACACGTTTCTGCTGCGAACCGCCGAGACCTAACTAATACACAAATAGTTTGAGGGCCAGACAAGGCACTACAGAAACAGGGACGACCGTGCCACTGTGGCCCAGTCAGACATGACCAGAAATAGAAATCTAGTCTGACGACACAGTGTTGGATCCCATGTCGAATGGAGACCCGTCACAGACGTGACAAAAGGATGGTCCTTCACTGACGGGGGAACTGACTTGGGGTACAGTGGGCCGGGTCCTATCGCTGCACTGGGGGGTGTTATGCCATCCCCACTGGAATGCTCTTGGGTCGACGTGGCGCCTTCCACGTCATTGGTGACGCCAATTTCCAGTCATTATCCGCCACTCATTTTCGAATCTGGTCGATTGCTCGCGGTACGACATATTTCATTTTTCAAATGACCATGGATGGTGCTACGTCGGTTCGCAAGCGATCACATTCCGACGCGGTTGGTCCACATACAAAGCCTGCCAAGCGCCAAGAACGCGATCCATCAAGATGTTGGTCACAATATGTCCCCGTTTCTCTACGTGAATTCAGGTACACCCAGTTGGAACTCAGAAGGAACTCCAAGTCATCTCTTCCGATATGCACCGGTCTAGAAGTGCTACGATCTCGGATAATCTAGTCTCTCTCTCTACTCATGACGTCGCAAGTCATCCTCAATTTGTTTATGCCCTATGTCGTCACGAACTTCATTCTTCAATCACATCAAACCCCTCTTAATATTCCAGTCCTCATTATATATATAAATTATATATGTCCTCGTTCCCGCCTAACACCTGAATATGGCTGTTGTCAATAGAAACAATGATAAAAAAACGTGTACCAGTAGGTTCAATTTGTATAAAAGTTATCGCCTAGAAGGGAGTAGCTTCTTGATAATGGGGTCTTGGCAGATTGGGCATTTGTTCATGACACAACGGATACAAACAGTGAGATGCTGCTGACGACATGACCTTAAGGAGGTGTTGGAGCCACTCGCTTGACAGATAACACATGTGTCAAGGGATTCAACCTTGGCGCTAATAGCATCATTAATCCTACGCAAGGTCTGGTTTAACCGGGATCGAGCCAAACGCAGCTCACTCAGCGGTGCCTGATCCTCCTCATATCCGTTGAACAAGTTCAAATCCCGCCGAAGACGAGTGTTTTTTTCTTCCAATGACGCGGCGCGTTTTTCCATGGTGGACATGGTTTTGGCCATTTCCTTCATTTTAATGCGCATCTTTTCCGCTTCCTGTTTCTGTTCAGCGCATCTGGCCAGCGCGATCTGCAATTGATGGTGAAGATCTTGACTGAATCCCATTGATTGTCTTCGTTGTTGTTTATCCCCCAGGTTACCCCTTTTACTAAGACACTGAATATCCTCGTCCATCATGTTTAACAGGCGTGTGAAATTGTCTTGATCGCCGCCACCGAAGTCGCCCTCGTAGCCGGTCGAGTGCCAGTACTCGGTCGCCATCGATTACTTAACGAATGCAGGGTAGCGCCATATAGACGGGGTCAATCAACCGATGGATGGTGTAGATGTACATAGCGCCATGATCTTGGGGTGAAACTGAGACGGGTCCCGTCTGGCTCTTGGCCCATCTCTTATCCCCCCACCATCCACTCACTCATTCCCCCTCAATGACTCCACCTGCCTGGCCAACTCGCCCAGCACCGGGCCCGGCGGCTTGGCCACCCCTGCCAGACCAATCCTACTTGCTTGATGTGCCATTCACGTTTGAGCTGTGTTTTCGAAGATAACATGAGTTGCGACAATAAATACATTGGTATATCCGGTTGTTGAAATCGAATTAAAAATTTAGCGACAGCCACAACAGAATCGTTGAGGGACTTTGTTGATGTGTGAAGATATTACTGTTTTCGTTGAATTTGCCAGACAAACGAAATGTCGAAAGTTAACAACCATAGTGACCATTGTACTGTAATATGGAAAAGAACACGCACACGGTTGCGCAATTGGTCGTTAAATCATGAGCCTTTTTGAACTCTTTACCTCACAACTAATCTGAAAAAACGAATTTTTTTTTCGGAATGTCTTTTACAACAGCTACTCCCAGTTCTGATAAAATCAAAAAAGTCAACTTGTTTGCTGATTGCTTTATTTGACCTCTTGTCATTCCGTGAATGATCGAAATCCATCAGCGTTGGCTTTGGAATAGCCCTTCAATGTTGCCCAATCTACAAGAACCAACATGGTCAAAAAACGATCCGGTCTTGTGAAATAATGTTGCCTAAATCTTACGTGAATGTCCCATCCGATGATTGTGGTCTGAACTTTCGCGATAATGTCAGACATTCATGAAGGGACAGATCCAATCCTGCCCTGCAAATGCATTGATGAAACGCTTGCAGACCTATAAATACTCAACTCAGTATAGAATCAGGTTCATTTCGCTAAGAACCATGAAATCGCGGAAAAAATAAAAAAAGGTGCAGAAAAAGGCGCGACCATTGTTCAACCAGATAGGCTAGCAAAAAATGTATTTTACCAATTTCGGGTTTAGCGTGGTGGCGCAAATCATTAAGGAACCCTTGGACTCCATTGTTGGGAAGACCATCATGCAGACGGCGAAGGATACGGCCGAAATCCGATGCCGGGAACAGGTCGGCGTGCATTTCCATAAATCCGAGTGTGAACGCGTCCGCGCCGACCAGGCGAAACGGGAACCCGTTCAGCCGGATTTCGGATCCAACATAGAATTGGGTGGTATTCAAATCGGCGAGATGCGTTCTGTCCAGGAACTTACCGCCAACGAATCCAGAATTACGAACCTGAAGTTGATTTTCGCCATATTGAGTTTGGGAAAGAGGTACAGCAATGTGGAATCTTTTACCTTGCCCTCAAAGATGGACACTGTGGAATCTTCTTTGTAAAATGTCACTACGAATCGACGCTCATGATCCTCAGGGCGGCGACTATTAAGAATAGCTTCGAACCGAAGTGGCAGGGCGTCAAAAGCAATCGGATGTGACTCGTATCCGGTCACTTCGCCAGCATCATCTACTGCCGAAAACCCTTCAAGGTGATTGACTCCCTCTTGATCCGCTGTCAGCCCCACGAGTTCGGATTCGCTCAATCCAAAATGTTTTCGATAGAAGTCGCGCGTATAGGTGTCCATATCAATGATCAATAGATTGCGTCCGAAAACAGAGATCGTCGTTCCAATTCGGAAATCTGTTTCATTGTAAAAGTCCTCCCCGTCGCCGACACCGTCGGATCCAATTTGTGCTTGGTTGGAGAAAGTCACGTTCCTTGGCAGGCGAACCCGTTTTAATAGGGCTGGAAAAGGATCACGACCCGAGTTTGCCTGACGCACTTCTAATACTTCCAGCGATCCATCCGCCCGAAAGAAGTGCACGATAAACGGTCGTTTCTCGCCATAAAGGGCCGGGTCGCGCCATTCGGCCCAAAACCGGAGCACCTGTCGATCATGTTCGAGGAACTGTCGCGTCCGACGCAACGCCGTCGGCATCGGTTTTCCTTGCTGCGCTTCGACAAATTTAGTAATGTCGCTGGCCTGCTTTCGATTATCCGATGTCGAACCGCGAACTACTTTTGGTTGTTTAGCATGAAACTCATCGATAGGCGTAGGTTCGGCGACGCCTAAATCGATGCCGAGAG
>OUQQ01000041.1:9199-70195 GCA_900404475.1 Spongospora subterranea | reverse complement strand
AACCGCATAGTTATTTCCACCCTCGACTCTCATTGCACATTCCATCGCTTTCTGTAAAGAAAGGAAGACATTGTCCAGCTTTTCAGGTGGCATGTCGTCGAAAGACTTTTGTACTGCTGAAATAAGCTCGTCGATGCTTCTTGGGGCCTCCTGGTGCTGCAAGGCTTGAATGGCATTAAAAAACCCCAGGTCCAAGACATAAAGTCATGACTATTTGGAGGCTGGCATGTCAAAACAATATTCCATCCATTTGACGTGCCAGCGTCAACGATTACTTGATCGTTAATACTTGCATGCGGTCGAGCATTGTCCTGTTGAATTCTGATTTGCATGCTCTTACTTCCAATAGGCCACTTGTTTTTAATAGCCTCAATCACATTCTCTGTGATCATTTTCACGTATACTGGCCTGGTGACTTCAATTGGCTTTGTGACCATGGTGCCTTTTCGCGATTCTTCGAATTCGTTTCGCGGGCTCCTGGACAAGGAAAGACCAGATACCGATCTTACCGTCGAACTGCTTGTTGGTGTGAGGGTCGTGCCGAGGCCTCGCAACTGCTGCCAGAAACATCACCTTGGCAATAAATCGCTTGCTTTTGACCGATCGATGTGGAACATCTTCTTCTGGCAAGAGATAGTAATTGCTTTTGGTTTTGGTCATATAAAACCACTTCTCATCAATATGAACGTAATCATACATCGACTGGAAAGCAGTCGATTCATTAGAGAGCATTGATAGAGCAAATCGAAGCCTTTGCCGTTTGTTTTCTTCTGTCAGTAACGGCTTTACTGAACTTGTAACACGTTTGAGGCCCTTTTCTTCATTATATTGAACAGCGTCCCTACAGGAATTCCTGTCGCAAATGAAAGCCCTCTGATCGTCCCCCGACGCCTGAGTGAAACCTCAGCGATCTTTTGACTCATATCCTCACGGCACTTCGGTTTTCGAACCGATTTTTCTTTAATTTTAGAGCTAACGTCGGCAAACTGTTGTCCATTCTCAAAGCATTGTTTGGCTCGGCCATATCCGTGAAATCGTCTTCGTTGAAAGCCCAGAAGCGACTGCTGTATCGGACAGTGCCCCCTTTTCAAGTGTGTTGTGCGTAGGTCGTCTTAGCAGAGCCTGTAGTATACCGTTTCTAACTTCATTGGTAACGTTGGAAAGGTTTGGTGGTTGGGCGTCTCCTGGCATGGTAATGGGAGCGGTAAATATTGAAATGACACACTGGCGTCAAATCGCCCGCGCTTTTTGAAAACCAATATTGCGCAGCCCCCAGAAGATATAGCACAAAGAGCGCTCTATGTCATTCTACACTCTATTAAAAAATATTCAAAAAATTGGCATTAAGTTTTAAAAACTCCCTGAACCGGACTATCATTGTTGAACCGAGGGAGTATCAGTTTTCGTTGGATGTCATGACTTCGGTCTTAAGTTGAACGCTTCACGATGCTCTTTCTACCTACTTGAAGCCAAACATTGTGGAAAAATTTATTCAATACACGGTTGCCGTCATGATTCTGCGGAGATATCTGCATTCACCAACATGCCCGTTCCAAGCACCGCTGCTGATTTAATGCAATTTATATGTGCATTAAGGTGGCTAAGTTCACATATCGAATTCAAACCGCTCATCCAGCCCCTTCGACAATTACTCGAAAACCTTATGGCTGGAGCAAAGAAACGCAACAAGTTCGCTGCCCGTAAGATTCCGATATCTCTTCTTGAATGGGATTCAATCCATGAAGACTCCTTTTGAGCCACCATCAACGCAATATCTCATTCTGCAACTTTAGCACATGCACGTGAAGATTCAATTCGCTGTTCCTTTACTGACGCTTCTGCAAAGTCATAGTCTATAATAATAACGCAAGTTCACCCCAGCGAACTTCGCAAACAATTATCCGAGCACAGTCATGAGCCTTTTCAGTTCTTCCTTCAAATGTCCCGCATTGAGATATGCGATTCCGGAGAAAGAGGCGTATCCAAAAGTTGACGCTGTTCAAAGGTTCGATTATCTACTTGTCACCTCACTTCCGTTCAGGATTTTCACTGATCACAAGAATCTCATGTTTCTTTTTAATCCTTTCTCCCCTGGTATAACCTTTCAAGCAACATACACTCGACAAGTTGCACCGTTGGTCGCTGAGATTGGAATCATTATCGTATATTATCGAACACATTCCAGGCGAAACAATGTTTGGGCTGATATGCTTTCGCGTTGGGCTTCATCTCATTTTACCAACGTAACCCGTCTCCATCGTGCTAGAATTCCACATAATGTCATAAATTCGTTAGACCAAGAGGATCTTACATGGCCAACTCTGGAGGATATAAAAGCGGAGCAACGGCGCGAAATTGGTGCTGACCAATGGTCCTTGATTGTCGCAGGAAATGAATTTACCAGAAATTCGCAAGGCCTGTTCGTCACAAACGATTTAGTTTGTTGGATACCTGATTCGTCGTCTACCTTACAACTTCGTTTGTTGATAATTGCACATTCAGGATCCGCCGGCCATCGTGGCCAAAAATCTACTCTTGAAGCGCTTGTTTCCCGTTTCTTCTGGAAAAACATACGGCAAAGCGTTGAAGATTTTGTACGGCAATGCCTCCATTGCCTTCCTGGTAAAGCCGGAGAGAGAGTCCCTCGCCCGTTCGGCGCTACTGCCGAGGCTCAATACCCCAATCATATTATCGAATTCGATTATTTTTACGTAGGATTATCAAACAATGTGATCAAGCAGTTACTGGTCACCAGAGATCGGGTTTCCGGGTATATTGACTTGTTTCCTACAAATTCTCCTAATTCTTCTCACACAGCGGAAGCTATCGTTGATTGATGTTCGAGTAACGACGTCCCGGTGCTATGGGTATCCGACCAAGGGAAGCATTTAGTAAATCAAATAATTGAGGAAGTGTGTTTAAAGCTGCAAGCCAAGTATCACTTTCATTTGGCATTCTGTCCTTGAGGCAGATGCCAACATTCTTTCAGCACTGCGTTCTTTATGCTCAGAGTTCCGATTGCCCATTAAACACTGGCCTTCGTTGATTCCATTGGTCCAGTAAAAAATAATACCATATCGTCAACCTTGAAGTTTGCTCCGATTACACTATGCCATGGATCTGAGCCATCATCACCATTGGACGTTGTTTGGTCACCGCAGCAACATTGGATTCTGAATGTGAAGCTTTCCCCGGAACGTCTAGAAGCTTACGTCTCTGCTATAAGATCTAGTTCGAGAACATGCACAGCAAAGTCCTTTTAGTTCGTACCGGCAATCGGGAACGACAAAACCGACATCGACATGCCCCTGTTGCTAACTTCCAAGTTGGTGACTACGTGCTGTATTCTGTCATCAAACGTGCTACAGATGGATCGCTATCCTCAATCTGGAGAGGTCCTCCCAGGATAATTGAAATCGTAACGGAATTCATCGTCAAACTAGAACACCTAGTTTTTAAAACAGTGTTCGAATCCCATACCCACAGAGTGCGATTTTACTGTGATGGTTCTTTGGATGTAAATTCCGATTTATTCGACCAAATTGCCGGTCATGATCAAGGATACGAGGTTGAAGAAATTCTCGACGGAGAGTGAACTTGAAGATGGAACTTGGTCTGTCAAAAATTCGCTGGCGAGGCTTCGAAGAGTCGGTAGACTCGTGGGAGCCTGTCCAGAATTAACTGCATGAGTGTCCAGTACACTTCCACCGTTTATTAAAGGGCGTTCAAAGATTCCTTCAGTGATGAATCTAACTTTCAACTTTGAACGAGGGGAATGTAGTGCCGCAGCGTTAGCGCGAACTAAGTTTCTGATCGCAGGATGGGTGAATCTTCCTCTCTCATCAATACAGTCCCTTTTTTCCAATCCTTGTTGTTTGCAACTGGCTACTCCAGTACCGAGGCGTTCCTGCCGATAGAGTATATTAAATCTTCCCGATGGTGGAAAAACTGTAGCGCATGTGAGGTGAGGATGGAGAAGGTGGATACTCAAGATATGCAGTTTACCACTGAGTCTGGTCGTGCAATTAACGTCCCTGTCCAAAAAGGAATTCGTCAAAATCTTAGCGAAAGGTGCCTGTGACCCACTTCTGGGATGTGAACGATTCGCGTTTACTGCTTCGACAACCCGATTTTTCGTCGCAACAAGAATGGTTAGCAAAAACAGTGTCAAGCGGAGGAGGCATAAATCATTTTCGACCCCAAGTTTCACCCAGAGACAGCATAAGATGAATATCATCACGATAAGCCAGGCGAACACCACCATACACCACTATTTTACAAAGATGATCAACGAAGTTCATTCCATGAGTGTCAATATAGCAGCGACTGGAGAAACACGGTATGTTATCACACCACATCAATGGAAAATTCTCAACTCCAATAGTCACAATGGACTGACCCAATTAATCAAGATGACACCAATAACACCAAACAAGACTGGCAACAGAACGAAAACAGTCGGATTATGTGATGGACCACACATGTAAAGTATAGGTAAATATCAACGTCAACAAATCACAAAGGGGAATAAATCCTTCATCAGATTGTTAGTACCAGAGAATAGTGTGGTGGGGATTCATCCCTATTAGGACAACAGTACAATCCATATATGTGTCACCCGTTGATTTAAACAGGTTGTTGACCGCCCGTTCGATGGGGGGGCCATCACTTACCGTTTATGTCAAAGCCAATGACTAATATTGATCAGTAAATTGATTGGTGTATTAGTAAGGAAGGACGTGAAGGAGCGACCTTAGGCAGAACCTTTCAAGTCAACTTCAGACGCGGTTCTGTGTCGCGGTTCGACGAACCGGATAAAGGGATAAGGAAGGAGGTGTCTGATCTCGACCAATCGACGATGGAAAAGGAGGATGGTGTTCCATTGTCGAGTAAATGAAAAGGGCGTTTTCTTGACCATGGACGACTGAAAGTGGTGACGTTGGACCAGGACAGTCGGTTCTGTCGAATTACTTGGCCATCCTCGTGTATATCCCACCCCTTATCAATGGTTATATCAGATGTAAAATCACACCCTTCCCATCGATCATCAAACGACATCATCCTCTTTCATCAACTACCACCGTTTTCCAATCCTTCAGTTATCCGAGGTAATTGATTGCTTTACAAGAGCTAAAGCGTTATATCAATGATCAAAATCAACTGGTCAAACATCCATGGGACCACTAAAGACCTTCGTAAAAGATGTCGATAAATCCCTCATGTTCTATTGGCCAATGTGATTTGTTAGGTGGCGATGGCCGATTTGTGCCATTTAGGGATTCAATGGAATACTAAATAGATAAGGTCTTGTTTGGGGAGTAGGTCAACCCCATGAACACGTGGCCGATGTGTTGAATGTAGTTGAGAACTCTCGGGGTGATATTATACCCAACACGATAGTGAATAACATGAGATAACAGGAACAATATCGGTCAGATCGACCGGAAACACTGTCAATCGTCGACTGCACTGAATCATTTAGTGGTTCGCTATTTGATCGGGAATTATGACGTAATCCGGAAATGGGTAAATCGTGGTTGCGATGACCATACCAAACTGATATCCCCTTCCCGACCAACAAGCGGTGCCGATATTTTGATGGGGTTCGCAGGATCGGTACAGTTATCGATCCGTCATCGAACACACTGTTTATTGTGATTGAGCGAACACCCACCCTGGTTAACATCACTAGGGACCGTCCTATAATGGTCATGACCGCCGTCCAGGTCGAACTCGACAATATCCTGCTCCGGATGCGGATCGAGCTCTGTAAGAAAGGCCATAACTGCATGTTGCTAGTCGAGAGAGCGTTTCGCAGTTATGCCCTTAACGAACCTGATCTCATCAACTACGCTGTGAGTATTCACAACCTGCAGATCATTCACAATATCCATCTTCGGTCACTGTTCCAAACAAATTTCCCGATCGCGAAAATGGATTTCGGTTGGAGAGTTCCAAAGCGGCTTTACCTTCGTTATTGGTCACTGTTTTGATTAACTCGACATGGTGTTTTCAGGAGTTCGAGCAATTATTGGCCCGAATCGGGCTGTTCCTGCCGTTGTCTCAGCTGGCGCTGCTGAACAAGCGGTTCGATGCGCAATCGACAGGGTTGATCTCAATCCAGTCCTTTCTTCACAGCCTGGCGCCACCGATGAGCCCATATCGCCATGGTCTTGTCCACTCTGTGTTTGAGTCATTGGCCATTAACAACGCCGTCCCGATCGCCCATCTTCTATCGCGATTCCATCCTGAGCACCATCCCAAGGTCCTCGCGCACGACAAATCCGCCATCGCCATCAAGAACGAGTTCGTCGACAATTTCGAGTCGTTCGCCGAGGGCGACGTGATCAGTCACGATCGGTTCATGGCGATGTTCGACTACATCAGCGCGTCAATCCCGTTGGACGATCAACGGTTCGCGGAGGTGGTCAACAATGTGTTCAAGATTTCGGTGAAAGCGGAAGCGTCGAGCGACGACGTTCCGATCGACCCAGCGTATCTGGCGTCTGTCGGGCAGGTTTTAAAGGAGAAAATTCGACAGAAGACGCGGGGACAGGAATCCGAAGCGTATACGCTAACGAGAGTGTTTCGCCATTTTGATATCGAGGACACTGGGAAGGTCAAGTTCCAGGAATGGTCGAAAGCGCTGGAACGATTCGGGATACTGATGCCCGAGAAAGAGAGTCAAGCGCTATTCGCTGATCACGATCCCGATACTGAAGGCGCCATCTCATACGCCAAATTCGTTCACGACCTCTATCAATGGAATTAAAATCAGTGTTTATCATATAGTAGATCTGGGTCCAACAACATCGCTTCGGTGTTCGGCGATAAAACTGCCATTGTTTTGGTCATTGTAATTGGATCGATTCACGATGGCGATAATATCTCCCGGTTCGGATCCGATCACATGTTATTCCCAGCGATATGGGGTTGACCTATGATCAATCGGTGGAGCAGGTGCGGTCGTGGCTGTCGTCAATGAACCTCTCGTCCTATTCCGACACGCTGCTCGACCTGGGCTACGACCACCTCGACAGCATATCGCGATGCAACCAGCGCGAGATGGACGACCTGTTGTCGCTATTCTCCCCCGGCGACGACTACAAACGAGCCCGGCACCTATTGCAGGTCCTATGTGGATTATTGCCAGCGCCACCTCCTCATCGCCATCCATCATTGACACCTCCCGTCCCGGATTCCCCGCCCTCGTCGCCCTCAACCGCCAACGAATGTCGCGTTGGTGTTCGTTGCCCTCATCTGTATGGCGATATCTGGGTCGATCGGTATATAATATTGGATCAGGCGATAATATGGTGTTATCCTGATGATCCCGTATTCATCATCATCAAAGATTTCCATTCCGATTTCTCACCGTCGTTTGTCGTCTTTGTTCAGGATCAAATGCCGGAATTCTCGGCCGATTTATCCGATTGGCGAACGAATATCAGGAGGCGCGATCCGACCGTGATTAGTGTGGCAGAACAAGGGAAACGACAGATCTTGATGGATTTCGGGAGTCGGGAAGTGCTCGATGAGTGGATGAAGAAGATCTCGGCGATCCAGGAGACGGTCGACAGGAACCACGATCAGGGAAGGAATCGGGCCGATCTGCAGGTGAATATGAAGGAGATATTGAGGAAAGGGGAGGTGTTCAAGAAGATCAAGAAGGGGACGGCCAGTCGTCGCCTGGTGCGCTGCACTCGTTCGCTGGATAAAATCATGTGGGGATTACCGCTGGATCCAGATCATATTAAAGGGTTTATCAGGATTCAGGGAATCGATAAGGTTTATAGCGATCTAACGGTTCCCAGACACCTTAAACTGTTCATTATCGGGTCGAACCGGTCATTGACGTTGGAGTCGGACGAGATGGGGACTATCGCCACCTGGAATGATGGACTACGATGGCTGCTGGAGCGGCGGGATCAGAACAACATGCAGGAACAGATGAGATTACAGGATCAGGCCGAGCGACAGAAACTGGTGATGAGACGGCAGACCTGCGAGGACGTGTTGACCGCCGGCGACATGTTCATCAAACTGAAAAGGGGGTCGTCGGTGCCAAGGAAGGTGTCGTGCACTGGCGATATGCAGATACTGCAGTGGAAGGACGAGAAGAAGGGACGGGTTAAGGGGCAGACCAATCTCACCGACATCGCCTTCGTCCAGGGCGACTACTCGGGGAAACTTAACAAACGACTGAAGATCGTGACCAAAGGGCGGTGCATTGAATTAGAGGCGATAGATGAACGAACTAGGGACGTCTGGGTCGATATGCTCTCCTTCTGGATTAGGAAAATGATCAGAATATAGTCCATAATTTATATCGGGTACAACACACATGACGTTGGGGGGAAACTGCCCACAGATATCGAATAGGATATCGATATTCGCCATAATTCGAACCCTGGCGATTTTGCTTTGCTGAAGGTCGTTGTCGCATCTTGGAAATTGCTCTGACATAACGTTGTGAAAATATGAGGAACCCGTTGATATGTTTGTTATTGAATACAATGGTGTTAATGAATCAGATCATCAACTGAGGGTGCTGTCCATTGATCACAATCGGCACTGCTGTTATTGACTGATAACATTGAGGCACATGGGCAATCCCATTATTGTCAATCACATGAACACGATTATTGCAAGACACACCCGAATACGTGCTGGAGGGTGATATTCGATCCAATATACCGACAGCGATAACATGACAGGAAATGATGGCACAGACCATTGAGCAGAATATCATGACGATTGGCTCTTTGAACAGTGAATGACGGTCCAATGGCGTCTTAATTGGGTATGGATCACAATCTCACCAATAACAATGCTGTGCGGCGATTTCATCGCCTTCATTGTCAGAAACAACCCTGTCTGTGAAGTGATCTTTAACAGCCAGGGGGGGGGGGGTTGTAGTGGTAACACAAATGGCGACATTCTTGGTCAAGTGTTGAAGACCGGTTGAATATCTGGATGGGGCCAACGGCAACAGAATGGTTGCAATAGAGATGGTCCCTACAATCATCACACTGAGGATCAATCAAGCTCGCCTTCCAGAAGACTAAACGCCACGAACTCATTGAGGTCAATGCCACATTGTTTTTGGACATTGTCGTCAAAGCGACACAACCCTCCTTTGTGTAGTCCTCTGGAGACCAGATTGAGATCTCCTCGCTGGTATATTCCACTAATAGCGACAATCTCAATTGCATGGGATGACATTGCCATCACCGATGACGACGCTTCCTCCAACCATTGAACTTACCACGATCTGGGAGTTGTCTGTAAACCAGGTAGGTGGCAGGTAGGGGCTATCATCCTACCCAGTGTACATAACCCCGACAGGTATTCCCCGTCAGACCCCGTTACCCTACCACTGCTGGCCGACCGTCCCGCCCCGGCAACTGCATCGCCATCTGCTGGACCTGATTACGGGTGAAAAGGGAGGCCTGACACATCATCATGCCCATTATGGTCTCGTTCAGGGCAATCACCCGCTACACTCATATCCGCTATCATTCAACCAACCCAATCATCTGTACATTAAACGCGGTTTCCAAACGATTATCGCCAGATCGAGTTCTGTTCGCCAACGGTGTCAATCTCACGTTTTCAAAAGGAGCCAAGATCGGTATGGTTGGACCAAATGGGATTGGAAAATCATCCTTGTTGAAGATAATCGCTGGTGAGATACCGTTCCTGACCGAATCTCCTCTTATCTTGATGGTTTCTGATCCGGTTTCAGGGTTTGATAACGAATACGATGGGGAAATATCTCGTTCACAGGACATGACAGTGGCATATCTAGATCAAGAGCCGCACCTCGATCCCAAAATATCCGTTCTGGATAATATTCGCCAACGGCTGCACAAGCACTTTGATCTGCTCGATCAGTTCGAACAGGTCTCGATGAAATTCGCCGAGCCCGACGCCGACATTGAAGCCCTTGTAGAACAGCAGTCGTCGCTTCAAGCCATCATCGACGAGAACGGTTTGTTTCGATTTGAATCAATTTCCTGAAGTTCCGAAACCCTGATCAAAGGCTATTTTCAGATTTATGGAATCTGGATCGGCGAATATCTGTATTCATGGCTGCATTATGCTGTCCACCGCCGGATTGTATTGTCGGACCTTTATCTGGAGGCGAAAAGCGTCGTGTCGCTCTTTGCGCCATGCTTCTATCGGCTGCAGATTTCCTACTTCTCGATGAACCGGTATTTTCTAGTATCACCAAATACGGACCTGAATTGCCCAACAACTGACGTTTAGACCAATCACATGGACGCCATGTCGGTTGCTTGGCTGGAAAAGGTAATTTTGCTTCGATCAACTACATATCGCTCTGATGTTGATTCCTGCACAGTATCTACACAGCTACAAAGGAACAGTTCTAGCCGTCACCCACGATCGTTATTTCCTTGACAACGTGGCCACGTCGATATTCGAGGCGAACACAGCCTCGGTCCAAACCCACACTGGAAATTATTCCAAATTTCTTGAGCAGAGCGTTCTTCGAACGTCGGTACAACAGAGGACGCTGTCCGGTAAGGAAGCTCAGGTACAAAATCCATTGAACTCAAAATGATTGCATGGCGTGAACCTCGTGACCAGATCGCAGCCGAACTCGAGTGGATTCGCAAAGGCGGACGACAAATTGCCAGCAAAGCCAGAATGAAACAGTTTGAAGCCCTTGTGGATGAGGCGAAAAGCGAATCCCGCGTCAACAATAGCCTGGCGAGAGGGAAACTGATCATCCCACACGGTCGACGTCTCGGTGATCGGGTTCTCGAATGTAATAACGTCAGCAAATCATTCGATGGGCGAACCCTAATTTCGAATTTGTCATTTACTGTTGAGCCCGGCGCTATCATCGGGGTACGATTGCGTTTTTCCAATCCATTTTCAAAAAAAAATCCCATCGTTTTGCTCAGATCGTCGGCGCTAACGGAACTGGAAAATCGACATTGTTGCGGATGTTGGTGGGAGAACTTACCCCAGATACTGGGTCAATCGCGTTAGGGTCCACTGTTGAAGTGGGATATGTTCTGCAATCACGTGCTGAGCTAGACCCAACCCAATCTGTATTTCGCGAGATTGTGAGCCAATCTGTTTGTCCGGATCGTGTCAGGATTGAGCCCTGTGCAGGTTCCGGATTTACAGCCCGTTCGTGTCGGACGCATGATGATGCCAGCCAGACAATATGTGGCACAATTCAATTTCACAGGAACTGACCAAGAGAAGCTGATAGGACAGTTGAGCGGTGGAGAGAGAAATCGAGTTCATCTAGCGAAATTGTTGAGGAATGGATGTAATTTGTTGATCCTAGGTCAGACTATCACTGTATTGCTCTGCCACAACGTCTGAATTTGAATTTTTCCAGATGAGCCGACAAACGACCTGGATGTAACTACGCTAAGGGCGTTAGAGGTCCGTTTGTGAATTGTTTGCCATGCAATCCACTCTTAATTTATCAGTGACGCTCCTAGGAAGGTCTAGAGGATTTCCCTGGATCGGCTATTATAGTATCCCACGACCGATGGTTCTTAGACCGCACATGCACACACATATTAGCATTTGAATCTGATGGCACGGTACGAATGTTTGCTGGTAATTATAGCGAGTATAGAGCTCTGGGGAAGGGTCGGACGGGGTCAATTCAGAGCCCAGAATCAATTCGATAAAAACATTATGTCTTCAAATTGCATAGAATTACTGGCTTAGATTTTAATAAGAAATACAATGATCTGGGCGATGACTTTGCTCACTAACAATGAACAAACGGAATTTATAATTCTAAATTATCCCCGGTAGTCGTCGAATTCGAAAAAAAGTCATTAACAAACCTAACTACGGTTCGAGGTTCTAGATGCTCTTGATAAACAAGAAAGACCGCCAACAAAGCAACGAACAGTGTCAAACTGAAAAACCTCGTGTCAACCAACGCCATCTAACTCGGAAAACATGCAGCTTACATGAATATTACACCACAGCCGCCACTCCCTGGTCTAGGAGAGTCAGGACGAACGTTTTCGCTTTTCTGTTCAGACAATCGCATCAACTCAATAATTTGCATTTTTGAAGACTGTTCACCTGGACAGATTGCAAAAGGTCTTCCAGTTGAGATACTGCATCTGGAACTGCTTCATGACCGCTGGAGACTTCGTTAAAGAATTTTGCAATTTTAACATAAAGAGGGTCTGCCGTTGAAAGTTTCTGCTGACACTCGCGAAGGAGCGCTTTCGCTTCCGCCCAATGCTCTAAACTGATCGGGGTATCAACAATTTTCGAACCTTTAGAATATCCATCTAAATTAAGGGATGCACGAGTGGACGACATTGTTTCTTGGGTTTCATGGATTTTTGAGCGCAATCGCTTAACACTATCCATGACATTAGTGGTCGAGTTATCTAAAATGTCACTGGACCCTTCTGGCACCCACACGCCGCTTGATGGGCTGAAAACGAACTCGGTTTTCACGGAGCCAGAGGATACATCCGATTTAGCTCCAACTAGTCTCCGGAAAAGAGAAGCCGACCTTGGAGGGGACAGCGAAGGCTTTGTCTGGTCTGCAGTAGAATTGACTCGCAGTGGCTGCATCGGTGGCGTCGAAAGCGATCTTTGAGAACCTTTGCCATTGTTGCCTTGATGCATTTGACTGGTTTTCAGAGCACCAGTCGTAGAATCGCCAGTCGATGCTGGAGCTAAAACCGTAGCCGGCACATCAGCAGCAGGTTTAGCAACAGGAACACTATTGCCAGGCATCCGCGTAGGCATGTTTGGCGCTCGTCGGAACTGCAATGGGCGTCGTACTGGAGGCCCATTAGGAAGGGATGAAGTACTTCTGGATGCTGGCGGTGGAGCCGCCGTCGTTGACGATCGGTCCTCCAAACCTTCGGGAGATGGAGAAGCGCGGATGTGAGTTTCAGACTTTTGTCCATCAGGACCAGGAGAAGAGGGCAACCTGGGCGAAGCAGAGGGCATAGTCCTAGAAAGCGCAGGGACGTTTCGGCCAGGAGTTGATACAGAGAGTAACAAGTCACGACGAATCTCTGATGACGAATCGTGATTATCCATGTTGAGAGTGGCCCTGTCAACATTCGTGTCAACAGGATTAGATGGAATCATATGGCGGCGGATGGGCTGTGGCATCATAGGTCGTCTCGCAACAGGGGGAAATCGAGAAGCTCCGCGTGCAGAAAGAGGGCCCCGCGATGGCTCGCTGGGCTTTGAAGGACGCCTTGGAACGGTTTCTGAACTCGATGGTTGCGGGGACGAGGCGGGTCGTGCCGGTTGGAAGTGTGACGCAGGACGTATAGGCTGAGGGTGTGCAGGTTGAGGAGGCGAAACCGAACGAGTAGAAGCCGCAGGCGAATAAGTCTGTGATGATTCATTTGGAGCGGTGACCTCTGCCGTTATAACTTGCATTAGCATCTGTTTGAACATTCGAAATAGTTGACACACCTATACCAAAACCGGATTCCTCCTCTATATGCGCTGATATATCCGACAGCGCCAACTGTGAGGCAGAGTTATCAGACTCCTCCTGCTTGACCATTTCGTCATTTTCAGAAGCGCTGGAAGCTGACACTCCGCGCGAACTGGGAAACGAGGGCGTTCTTGATGACCGGATATACATAGGTCGCATTCCGTTGCTCAGGGTCCGAGTAAGATGGGGTGGTCGGCCGAAAGCAGGAGGGCCTCGTAAAGGAACTGATGGCTAACTACATGTTACCAACAAAAATTTCGTAAATGTGAGCGAATAACCAACAGATGGTCTTGACAGCATCGGTATCATTTGACCAGGGGATGATTCCCTGGATGAAGGCATGCTAGCAAACGATAGTTCAGCCGCTGAATTTGGAGTTTGATTTGAACCGCCATGAGCTGATGATCCTGACACATTGGAGAGGGTACGAGCAAGTAACGGACTCGGATCTCTGGAAGAAACCGTGGAAGGTTCATTCAAATCGACAGTCGACTCTGATAGCGAATTGCCCGCATGTCCTCCAGAGTCGCTGTGAACAACTGTGAGAAATTGCCAATCATTTTCAAAACTCACACCTCATTGACGGACTGTGAGCTTTGCGTCCATTCTCGTCGATCACTTTCATCGGAGTACGCCGAACCATTTCCGTGCGCAGGGTCTCAATTTCTGCCATCCGTACCGAAGCAAGTTCTGATACTTGTTCAAGCTCCGTGTTAAGAGCCAATATTCGAGAAAGCTGCTGGTTAGCATCCCGTTCTTTCGACTGCTGCAAAACCAGCATTTTGGATTGTAAATCAGTTACTTGGACCTTCAAAGATACTAAGTTGTCATCCTGAGACTACATCAGTTATGCTTGCAGGACACAATTCGAAAAGCTACCTTTATCTGGGTCTCCTTTTGCAATTGAGCGAGCTGTTCCTGGCTGTCATTGCCAGCATCGCGGGTGGCGTCAAGAAGCGCAATTATTCTACTATTCTCGCTCGACAAACGAATAACTTCCAGGCGACCAGCATCGAAAACCTGTTCCAATTCTTCGAAAGAACGCAAACTGCCTAGTTGGACTGATTGTTCATCAACGAGCGATTCGATTGTCTTCTTCGCAATCGCTAATTCCTCTGGAAAATATATGAGATTGCGTTTGCAACATTCAGCAATAGATAATGGGCAACCCTGAGATCTGTTGATGTCCTCATTGTACCGGTGAGAAAGCTTCGTCAACGAGTCCGATAATTGCAACTCTCGCTTCACGCCATCTAATACTTGCCGTTTGATGTTGCTAAGTTGGTCCTCAACAACACCCAACATCTATATAATCACGTCAGGAAGATTTAACAACCGAGGCAAAAACTGTGATACGTGGCGGATACTAGCGTTGTCTTCTAAGAGCTTCTCTTTCTCTTCCAAGGTTTCGATTAATGAGTCGTTCAAATTGGAAATTTGTTCTTCAATAAGCCGGTTTTCCTGCGTGCGTATATCCAGCTGCTCCTTGGCGTTCTCAAGGGCAAGACGAACGGCTTCAAATGAGGAGCAGGATTCTGCCAAAGACTCTGCATGAAGGTTTTAGTAACGCTGATATATGTTTACACAGCAACTTTTACCACTAAGAGCCGTAATTTTCGCATGATCATCATCAGATTTGAGTTTCAGGTCGCTCATTTCAGAAGAGAACATATCGGCAGCTGCTTGCAACTGAGCAGCCGATTGTTCCAGTTGTCCCCTCAATTCGGCAACTTGGTTACTCTCGTCCAATAGTCGCGCCTGGACGAAAACTTTACCAAATGAGACTGTTCGACAAACCCTACAAACCTTCAAATCCTCAATTTCAAAAGCGTTTTCATCCCGTTCTCGGCTGATTGAGTCGCATTTGGCCACAAGTTCTTCACTGGATGCCTTCAACAGATCGTGCTCTTGATCAAGGGCATCTTTCAAGTTACGAAGCTCGGATAGGCTACGTTCGAATTCTGTTTCGCGACATTCGGACTGCTCCACAAGACATTGATACTTGTTCTCGAGATCGTTTGACCTTGAATTAGCATCGGACAAAGACGCCTCAAGGTCAGAGTTAATTGCAGACAGCTTTTTAACTTGCAAATCCAATATTGAGCAGCTCTCTTCAAAAGAATCGGACTTGAATTTCAAATCTTCACATTTTTGAGATAGCGTTTCGTTGCTCTCAGAAGCAGATTGAAATTTTTTCTCGGCAAAATCAAGCGATGCTGTTAAGGTAGCAAGCTGTGCCTCGAACGACTGAATGGTATTAAAGAAGTTCCGACATTGGCTTTCAGATTCGTCTAATCGCTGTTCAAGCTGGGCGTTCAATAGAGAAGTAGCCCGACATTCCTCTTCAGACTGGCTGGTCAGCGCGGCAAGGCGATCTTGAATACTCTTCACGGATTCTAATGCCGCATTACACCTTACTTCACCTTCATCTGACGACTGTTGTAACGATTCCAGCTTTTGTTCGAGTGCCTCCTTCTCTTCAGAAACAACTTTGAAATTTTTGTTTTGCTCTTCAAGCAACGCTTCACAATCAGATAATTCCCTATTTGCCTTTTCAACAATAAGAAGTAGCTTCGCTTCCTCCAATTCTTTTTCGAGAAAACGTTGTGCAGATTCCCGAGCATCGTCAAGTGCTTTAGAAATTTGTGATTTGAGATCGCGAGTCTCCGCTTTAAGTCCTTCGGCTTGGCTGGTTGAGTGCTTCAACCTTTGATTCTCCGCAACCAGCGCTGAGCACCGTTCTCCGACCAGTTTCTCACTTTTGATGGATTCAGTAAGTTTGTTAGTAGCATCCGTTGCATGAAGTGTGAGCTGTTGGCATTTCATTTCGAGATCAGCAATCTTATTTTTATATTCATCTTCCGCATTAGACATAGAATCTACAAGTCAATGTTAGATCGTCGTCAACTAATACTGAAACGACCATAAAACCATTTAAAGATTCAGATAATCTCTTATATTCGCTTTGGCTTTGGTCCAGTTGGGTCGTTAACTCAGCACACTGATCAATGAGTACTTCGTGTTCCTTTTGGAGCTCGTCTTGCGAAGCTAGAGTCTCTGACGACATTTACCAGTGAATAAGTGACAAGGAAACCCAGACCACACGAATAAAAACCTTTCAAAGAATCAGACGCCGTTTCATAGAGACCTTGAACAGCATGAAGCTCGCCGGACAGCTGCTCGGAGAGGTATTTTGACCGTTCGACCTCGTCATCGTAAGCTTGTTGAGAAGAATCCAAAGATTCTGAACCGCAATAAGATAGATGTAGTATATATGAAAAAAACGAAATACTTCTCAAAGAATCTGTCATCTCTTCAAGTGATCTATTGGTTTGCTCTAAACTTTCAAAACGGGATTCATTAAGAAGGACGTTGGATTCTAATGACATCAGTTTAGATTTGCACGACGCATGCTCGGTTTCTTCAATTTCCAGCTGAATGACTGTAAATTTGATGAAAAGCGTAAACAATCAGCTTACTTTGGCTAATAGGGTCTGTTCTGAATGTTCCAGTTGTTGAGTGCGGTTAGTAAGCGACTTCAGTTTCCGCTCAAAATCTTGACGGAGTTTAACTTCATCCTGCAGTTTCTGCACAGATATTTCTGTTGGTCCACAAAGCTTCACGAAAAGTCTGCGAAAATACCTTCTCAAACTCCAGAGAGCGTGAACGTAATTTATCTTCCAAAACTGAGATAGTTTGTTTGAAAGAAGCAACAGACGGGGAAACATCGCGGGGTGAGGCTTGCTTCTCCTTTCGTTTGTCTGAGCGGATTTGATCGTCGGCAATGGTTTGCGCTCGAGCTTCAGCCCTTTCAGAGGCACGTTTATCCCTTTCAGCGAGCCTGGCGAATGTTGAAGAAAAGCAAGTAATGCGTACATGGCAAATATTACCGATTTTCAGCAACTTGAACAACTTCTTCGGCATGCAGAACATGATGAGATTTGGGCGACGACAGCGCACTTACTCTGTGCGGTGAGCTTTCCGAGTCGTTCGAAGATCTGAAGTTCTGCAATAAGCCCAACAATAGAAAGGAGAAAACAAAACCATGTTGACCGCGCTGAAACCGAGCGATTAAACTTATTGAGTAATGACCCTGCCCTTTCAATATTGGACTTCAAATCGGCGGCCTGTGGTGAAATAAGCAAATCAAAAACGATGAATTCACTCCAGCTAACCTGCTGCCTGCATATTGGACAAGATGGGCTGGGATTACCCGAACTGTGAGCATAAGATACATAGCCTTGAATACAGCTACTATGAACGGTCGCTAAATGATAAATTAGAGGTAGCGCAATCGATACGTATTCTGGTCAAACACATGGGATATCGAGAAAGTGTGTTGAGTATTTATATAACCGCAAAACACGAAACGACTAAAATGTACCTTGGCAGCAAGGGCGAGATACTATTTCGTCTGTTTTTGCAATATCCTTATCGCAGATGGAACAAGCGGCCATGGCGCTTGGCCAGAGCAGAAGGATGAATGGCGAATAGCGCCGAGCCCGCTAAGGTTGTGCCGCTGTTCGGGATGATGATTGTGTTATGAAGAGGTCTCGCCAGTATCGAATCAACCACGTGGCCCCAGTCAGTCTCGTGCGGCGCCCAGTGGTAGAGGTGGTAGTATCGAACGCAGCACGATCCTCAGTTCAAACACCGATTCCACCAGACCCTGTGTTTTGTCTGATTAGGATCAATTACGCGTCGCTCTTTTCTCCAGCGTTCGGACTATGATTGGGGTTAACTCCGCCACAGAACATGTTATCGTGATTATTAACTGAATAACTTTATAAAGATAGGTTATAATTCACTAAATGATTGGGCGGGATCATCGCTTTCATCGCTGTCACTTTCCACATCGATGTCGCTCGATTCTGGATCATCATCGTCATCTTCGCCTGCTTCATCATCTTCGTCTTCCCCACTGAGTGAATAAGATTCTACCTCCATTTGGTTATGAGAGTCATGAATTGGCCCCGCTTCATTTCTGCAGACAACCTCTATGAGCAAATATAACGACTCACAAAGTGACTTAAACATACAGCGACGGCGATTGAGAAGGCTCAAGAACAGCGAACGCTTCTACTACAGAACTGTGGTGAGATGGTTTATCCGACTTGTGATTCAAACGATTTTACCCGAAGCTTGAGCCAGATTATCCAGTTGAGATGCTTCTGGCTTATTCGCTCCTGAATTGGACCCGTCAAGTATGAGGGACGTCACCAAAGGATGGTTCAGACCAAATTTCTCCATGCCGTTGATGGTCGACCGCTTACGAGATGTGGAGCGTTGTGTATCCAGTCTGAAGCGCGTTTAGAATAAAATCATACTAAGAGGGTGGCAGTATACCTCGTCTCAATTTGTTTCCACACAAGGGTGGGTTTTTCTGCAACAATCGGCTCGTCGGGGAGATGCGCGCATGTGACACGAAAGTTGACTTGCCCATTAACACTGATAATTTCACATAAATATTTACAACGATGTGACGGATCCGCCAACGATGGGTAATCTCGTTCTAAAACACGAGGCGGTTGTTAATAAAAAAAGCATTGTAAGAAATCGGAACGAACCTGACTGAAATCCTATAGGAAACACGTGCTTCCCATCTCGCGCATTCCTCCCTGGAGGAACAACACCTGAAATCCAGTTAAAATGTGACCACGTTGAAATCGGTATTGCAAAATACCTAGGCTCAATAACCTGAGGCTTGATGTAATTTGAATTGGCAAAATAGGAGAACCATCCGGTCCATACGTAGGCTGAGTACATATTTCTGAAGTTTCTGAACATTCGATGTAAGTAAACCGGTATAAAAGACACCAGAAGGAATATTACTTTGACTGGGGTTGCGCGGTGCGTATTTGGATTTGATTGCTGAGACATCGAGCTCCAGATTGATTTTTGCAAGAATTTGCTACAACGAAAAATAAGCGGAAACAACAATGCCTGTAAATCGTGGATTACCTGGACACGTTTGACAAGCATTTTGGAATCTGAGGGTACTGGAATGTTTGCCGACGCAAACGGTAACTCAAGATCAGCCCAAATTAATGGCCAGGACCCGAGGCCATACTTCAAAAGTCCAACAAGCATGCCATAATCGTGTTTGGGTGACCAGTTTGGCGACCAATCGACAAAAGATACATCTGGAACCGGAAAATTATTGGAGATTTGCTCTTTATCAAGCGCAAGGCGGTCTCGTAACGTTTGAAACCTGAGAAACACAATTAAAAAGCAAAACACCGCGGTCGAAAAAAAGCTGACAAATTGATTCGTTCCTTGATTTTAACAGCAACTCCAAAAGTAAATGCGAAAGCTTCATCGATAGACGCAGCCACGCTGGGTTCAGGTTCTGGCGCGTCGGTATGTACCTGATCGATTACACACATCACCACTTCGTGAATTTTACAGCAAACACAAACTGACGATGACACGATCAACAGCACTTATAAACTTAGAATAATACAACTCGAGATCCTCATCTGATTTTGATGAAAGTCCCGGTTGTGCTTGGCGAAAGTAGTGCCATTTCTCAGGTTTGCCAGAAGCGATAATGCCACGCTGGAAAGACGCCTAAACGAATCCTCAGACATTAGACCGTTTGAACTCGAACAGAGAAAACTACTTGATCCTTGCGAGTCCATCCAGGAATGGCGTCACCTTTGGCGCTAGACTTTTTGGCAGTCAATTTTTTCGCAGGTTTTGCCTAACCATGGCTGCTAAGCTCTAAGAAAACGAAGAAAAGAAACATTCTCACTCGTTTTTTGTCTTCCGAATTAAAATCCGCGAGATTTTTCCTTTTTTTGCCAGTTTTGAAGGAAGCAGCATGCTTTCCTCGTTTGATTCGAAGTAGATCAAGAATCCGTTTCAAACGACCAATCAACGCTAAATGTTGAGGCCACTCAGGAAGAATATGTTGATCTGGAATTGTTTCAGAAGGTACGCCCGACTCATTTTGAGCATCTTGCATGACCACGTCTTTCGTCACCGAGTCAGCAATGGTTTGCGAGACAGCATCATCGTCTTCATCGCCGTCTTTTGAATCTATGCCACCACGCATAAGTACAGCAATCAAATTAAAAGTGCTGAACCAACCTTGTCTCACTGCCCACTTTCCTTTAAAGCAAAGAGTTTCGTCGTTTAGAATCGCGTTGAATTCTCCGAAGCCATGTCTGTATATTCCAGCACAAAGGTCCAAGTCCTCCTGGCGATCCCAATGACCGCCAAGTGATCGACCTTGATGAGGTATCAGAAAACAATCCGGCGAATAAACACTGCCGTCTACCTTTGATAGGTCCAACACCGTCAAGGAGGCGAGCTTCACCAAACAATTCCATTGCAACTTTCAATTCCTAAAGGAATCCCGTTCAAACGACTCGATTTCCAAGAAAAACTGAAACCCACGTATAACAGGATCAGCCGCGTGCTCCATTTTTTGACATTTTTCTGTAATGAGGTCCATCCTGCCAAAGACGGTTCTGGGGATTCCGGACTGGATAACTCGACTGGAGCTGACTGCAAGATGTCAAGCAGCCCGGCTCGCAAACTGGCATCATCACAATTTTCCACAAGTTGTTGCACCAGTTGAGATGCGTAAAGTTGCAGGTTAGCAAGCGAATAATCACGATCATCTAACGCTTCTGATAAGGCATCCCACCTTCCGAACCTGTTCCAAATCATCATTAAATCAACATCCACACCAGGCAATATCGACTTGCCCATAGCGCATGAGGGCACATCGAACCCGTTCCCGAGAGGTTCTGCTCCATTTTTTGCCAACCGACGTTCCCGTATTGCTGATCTTGATACCCTGCGGTGCTCCTCTAGAAGTAGCGCTGCCTTCGTCGTCATCACTGCCGCTGAGTGGAGCGACGTTCGTTTTCGGAAGTAAAAAGTAGATCAACCGAGGGCCAATCTAATGGAATTTAACAGCAGAATTTGAAACCAAATACATCGAATACAACCTGTATCAGCGCTTTGCTCCTCAGAACAGTAGCAGCATTTGTAGGTCCAATAAACTCCCCATCCACAAAGGCGCCGTTTTTCGACATGCACTGCAACTCAAAACTTGCTTTTTCTCGATTGTAGGTTATTCTAGCATGGCAACGAGAACTAATGGGACAAATTCCGTCAATACGTATCATTTAGGTGAAAGATAATCACCGACATGTTTTTATTGTCACCAAGTACAATGTCGGCAGCCCCGGCCTGACGGCCCAACGTCACATTTTCTGTGGTCACATAATGGACAAAATTATTATCCCCAAGCAATTTGGCAAAAGCAACGGTCTCCATGGCCTGGCGATCCGGAGCGGTTGTGATGTTATTGCAACAATCAAAATGAGAAAGAGTGATAAAGAGAGTGCGCTGCGGCTGTCTACCACAGCCCGAGTGGATGGATTATTCAGCGGGAGTGAGTTCGGGGCTCTGGTCGACGCAGCCGCTGACAGCGACGGACGAGCTGAAGAGCTGCGTAGCGGGTGGGGTGATTGGGGGTGGGTGGGGGATTCAGTGTAGCTGGGGATGAAACGGAGGAGATGACAGGGGAGGTAACGGTAATGGGGTCGCTCATTTACAGGGGGCCGCTCATCCCATCGATTGCGGTCAACTTCCGATCGGCGACCGCCCCAACCCATTGCCGTTTAGGAAGGGAGTCGCGGGGGCGCGGGATGATACAATCACAACGACAGTGACGATACATCATTATCAATCGCAGAACGCAACACAGCGTATAAAACATTGCCCACATGTGGGTTTTTATTTGCACCGGCAGCACCGCAGGATCCAATGCAGGCCCGGGAAGTATCGCTTTATTTTGAAGAAATGACAGTAGTAGGTACGCCTATTTCATTCAACCGCAGCTGAACTTGCAAACAAATATAAAAATACAGCAGTCAGCGGAAATGATCCGGAAACCCACTCGAAGCCTTTTGGAAGCTCTCACGCCGCATCTAATGCCATGCCCGATCCGACATATAAGTCTCATTTGCCGATTTCCATTCGCCGATCCCCATTCGCCGCATTTCAATCGACTCTTTCCCGTTAAATTCAATCACGGACTTTCCTATGTTACGGTAATACACAGTGGAGTTGGTCTGGTCGGTTGGGTGGTTGGGTCTCTCAACCGTAATTCTGACAACATGTCGATCCTGGATTTGTCGACAATCCCCGTTCTGACCGAATTCGAGAGGCTGGAGGAGGGAAGAGACCCGATCAAAGTTGGCGCGCCTCATGATGATAGCTCCGTCGAAGTCGCCGTCGTGGTCGTTGATCGTGAAAAGGGCGTCCTGTTGACCAATTCTGGCGACGCAAGTGAACCGGTTTGGAATCAGAGCAAATCTGATTCTGTCGACGCTGAAACCGTTCGCTTGTCCAGGTCTGGTATGTCGCATCCGGTGAAGTGAATCCTGGCGAGGATATCGTCACCGCCGCCCGACGTCACCTCGCTCAGGAATCGGCCCTGGAACTGGTCAACGCGCGTCTCGTGTCGATTGAGAACTTCCCGTCGCTTTCCCGAAACTATGTTCGATATGTTGTGATCGGCGATATCACCGGTGACGACTCGCACACCGATCCGTCCCGGGACCTGCGCTGGAAATGGTTCGACTATTCGGCTCTGAAATCCGGCGAGATCGAGCTCCTGTCGAACGATATCACCAACACGATATCTCCCATTGTCTCTGATTTATCGCCATCGTTCTCGTTCCAGCCCAATATCGCACCTGTAGTTCTAGAGCACCTGTTCGTTCAGGTCGGTCTGGTCGCCGATGACAAACTCTTCGTCGTCCGCTCGTCTGAGGACTCGCCCTGGCGCCTCCCCGTGACGTTCCCCGACTATCGCGCTGGGGAGACGATCGGATTCGCATCGCAGAGGTATTTCCGATCGAACGTCTGTCGGCGCTCTCTGTCAATCACCTCAACAGGTTGTTCGCCCGATGGTTCAAGGTTCTCCCCGACATCATCGGCGCTGTGGCCGTCGAACATGGGTCGAATGGCGTTCCCCGGGATGATCCGCTTGGGTTAGGCTCGCGAATCACCATCCTTGCGCGCCCTCGGGACCTCGAAAAATTGCAGGAAACTATATCTGTAGCACCAAATAGCCGTCTTCGCCAGTGGATTTCGATTCAGGAAGCGCGAGATCTCTCATCCGAAGAATCGTCGTTGCAAATCGTCCACCGATTGATCGGCGCCAGGACGATTTCCATATTCTCCACGTGAACGAGTTTGTTGGCTCAAAAAACACACACACGTGGCCAAAAAGGGGTCACAGATCCATTTATTCATCATAAAGCGAACATCATCAGCACCGTTATCACGGCCGACGTCGTTATTAGGGAGGGGATGATCGCCATCCCCAGCGCCTTCGGGCCGCTGTCCTTGGCGACGTGGAACTGGGGATCTAGGACGCTGTACGTGCATCGACTACCGTTCGTGCAGCAGTTTGGCGCCGACGCTCCACTGCATACGGAGACCGGTTCAACTACAACAGAAACACGACAGCCGAATATCAGATTGGGAAATCGAGAAATTCGCCCCTGTATTGAACACTTTACTTTCATTGCAGTTCGACGTATTGCAGAAATATTCGATTATCCTTGCGGGGTGCTCGTTCCATTGCTGTACTTGGTTGACGATGTCCTTGTTGGCATCGGCCGCTAATTCGCAATTGCGCCGCCAGGAGGTCTGGCTCACACCATCGTCCATGTATTTGGCGCGGAAATGGCACAACGTCAGTCCCTGGCAATCTACAACGGTCCCCGACGGTTCGTCGCTGCTCTCGTAGCAGGAGTAGGCGAATGCCTGCGACAGCGGCGTCAGCAGTAGGACCCGAACCAGGAACATCCCTGGCGAACGCGCCATCATCGTCAGAACATGAACCGGAGGGGTTTAGCGCGTCTCAATAAGGCAACAACGGGGGGCACGCGTCTCTGGTCCAACGGTCGAGATCGATAGGATCAATGGCGATCAGACTGGATCTGGTCAACTCTCTGCGCCCTGATGTTGGGTCATTGCGAGATCATCCCATTCACAGTTGGAATCACCAGTGCTCGGCACCTCATTCACATCGCCATTCAATTAAAACTTTTGTTTTTTCCGAAAATCAGCCAACATGACCTGCTTTCACCAGTTGGATTCAACTGCAAATTACTAATTGTCGAACGAGATAAGTTATATCGACCTAACAGCTCATCACCCGAATACAGCACCTAAGGCGTTATGAGCGAATAGCACCGCCCACAGGCGATGCATTCCAGGGCAAAACCTTCCAGTAGTCGCTGGATTTGTGTTTAGCGATTGAATATGTGTGTTCTATTACGTCTGGGGTGGAGAACGTTTGCCCTGGCCGTTGGTTTTAGGCGGTCGGTTCGAATTGAGATCTCAACTTTTTGGATTTCTGTTTTTAGAGAATCTCAGATAGAGACGGCTAGGTAGGTGCAGTATTCGGGTGAACACAATAGCGATGATGATCGCGTTCGTGCAGATCAAGGGAGACCAAGTACGTTTTCCCATCTCTCCCCCTTTCAAAGCACTTCTCAATCGTGCCCAATGCGCTTCCCCGGTCACCAGTGCCGATGATCGAGTTCCCATGGTCGGGTTTCGTTCGGCGCGTCTTGATGGCAGTTTCCCATGGAGGTATCCCCTCGACCTCGTCCTTCACGAATTGGTACCGTGTTCATTGCTAACACAAGCAAGGGGGTAGTCGCCCCTAATCATTACGAAAGTACAAATCTGCCGGTTGTGGTTCGAAATCACCATTACTGGACGTCGGGGCCGTTGAATCGCGTCATTCGTGGCGACCATGAATTCCAGACGATTTCGAATCACAATCGTCGGATACGGAGCTAAATCGACAAATTCTGTGATGAAAAACAACAAAACCCCCATCAACGTTAACCGATGTTGATTAGGAACAGGTTCTCATTGAGTAAACAATCAACAGTGTGGACCGAATGGCGATGAGGGGAACGGGGATCGCATCACCAATCCGGCCAGGGTCATTGATGACCTCTGTGTACCAGCCGTCAATGGGTACGAACGGTGAATCACCACGATCGCTGCCGACCGACGAATTCAGGGCAGCAGTGATTGGCCAGACCGGTTCAATTTCGCCCCACACCTCCCGCCGCCCCTTTTGGCCCAATATCCGGCATAAGCAGCAGCGAGCGCCGAGGAATTGCATCATCGGCGTTGACGACGACGCTGGCTGTTGTTTGAGGTTCTCAAGGAGAACCTGGAACCGGTCGTTGGGTCAGTATGTGGAGTATCCCAGGTCCAAAGAAATGATCATGATCGATCACCGATTACACCTCATGTCACATCTCCCGCTGACCGTCTCAGACTCTGTTCCCGACCTGGCAATATTATCGCCATCCGGTTCAGGCCATTTCCCTCCACCCGCCCGCCCGCCGCCCACGACCATGTCGGACGACAAAACGGCGTCGGACTACGAGGCGAACGAAGCCGCCTGGTGGGATCAGCAGCTGGACGAGTACCAGGAGTCGTCGAAAATTCGGGGCGACAACATCTTCGACCTGAAGAAGAACGGGACGGCGTTGGCGACGAAGGCGCCGTCCCTGGCGCTGAGCAATGATGGGCTGGTGAAAACGCCAAGGAGCGCCGGCAGCGAAATCTCGTCGCAAATCGAGGAGAGCGACTTGGACGACGAGGACGATATCAAGTCGTTGTCGAACTTGGCCGAGGAGGAATCCAGAATCAACCGGCACATGTCGTTCGAGGAGTCCAACGTGGACATCATCCAGACGCCCGAGCACGTCTACAGCGCGTTGACCAGAATGATCGAGGACGTCACCCACATATCGAACCAGGCCTTCGTCAGCGAAGAGGTTCGCCATGGGCTCAGCGAGGTTCGGCGATAGCGGAAACGGCACACGTCATCGGTCGCCGGAAACTGAGCTCTTGATCAGGTTCGTGAAGCGATCGAAAAAGTGAACGCCATTCTCGAAGAGGAAGACAAGAAGGACAATAAGAACGATGTGGACGCGCTGATCAACTTCGCTCATCTTCCGTGGCATTTCGAGAATTCTAATGTGGCCGCCTACAGAGCCAGGTAAGTTCTGTCCATCGCCGTTCGTCACCAGGAATCACTAAAACATCATCCTCGTCGCCTGTCATCGCAGGGCGTATAATTTCCCGCACGAACAGTTTTTACAGCAAGATCTGCACATGCCCCGATATCTGAGCGGCGGCGTTCTCCCCAAGAACACGCCCGACACCATGCGCTGCACCGTCATCATCGTCAGCCATAATCGCCCACAACAGCTTCAGCTCACGATTACGAGTCCGCTCCCCGTCCGTTGCCCCATCGCCATCGCTGACCATGGTCGTCCACAGATCACGACACATCGGCGTCGCTGATCGCGAAGATCTATGAACATTTCGACACCAGAGCTGAAGGAATTAGAGAATTGGGCGATCCGTCGTCCAACGTTCTCAAGGTCGGTTGTTCGGGGGTTTCACCATCTCCAATCTGATCCGACGACGGTTTCAGGTCGTGGGTTTGGATGAATATATGCACGGTCCAGAGGCGCTTTACAGCTACGAGACCATCAGAGGTTGTCTGAGAAATCTGCAGACCGTTGACCTGGCGCTAGTACGACGCCCCGAGCCCAAGGTGGGAACGCGATCGCCATTTTGTTCCACCATCGGTGCTTGTGTGGACCCCAATGATGACACTCTGGACAGGCGTTGTCGGAGGCGTCGGTGCGATTACCGGAGATGTACAAGGAGCGGGTCGATCACACTCTTCCGATATTGACCATGGACGATTTCACCGAGACCAGAATATCGACGACCTGGGACACACAGACCTACTTCGCTCTGCGATCGCTGAACCACCAGTTCCGATATCGTATTCGCGGGATCGAGAACTGCAGTGAACTGGTTCTGCCCCGAATGGACGCCACGATAACCCATTTGAGGGTTCGCGTGTTCCTGTTCCACGGGACTGAGATCATCAAAGAAAGGTGAGGTGGACCGATCGTTGACCGACACCGTTGATCATCGCCCTGATTGGGGTTCGGCGTCAGTGATATGTCGACGGCGGATGTGGCGCGGTCCCAATCCCCTCGTTGGTCGCAATGGCTTTCCCCATCGGACAAGGCGATCCCTCACATCATCGCCTCCAAGATCCCTCGGTAAACCGCCCGCCCCAGTCGCTCGAACATCGCCCCCGCCCCCGACACCTGTTTTTGCTCCAGGGAATCGCGAATCAGCATATTGCTGTATGGTAAACGGACCTACACGAAGGAGGAGGACCTATTATCGTGGGTCAATATCCCATTGGTTGACCAGTTCGGTCACGTCAGGAGCGGTCTTCACAACCTCAAGATGTGGTACGGAATGGTGTTCGCCCGATCAACAGTATCGCCCTGAACATCGTGTCTGGGTTCAACAGGACGATCGACACGGGGATCAAACAAGGGCATCTAGACGCGCTCACGTTCGTATTTCGAGGGACAACGGTTGAGAATCTGACTCGGTTCGTCGATTGTGTTGTCGGTGATCGTCGTGACACGATGGTTGTTCAGGTCGTCGAATGTCCAAACCGTGTCTGTCTGGATCGAGTTCGAGCAGTTGACATTGCCGGTGGCGGCTCCGCTCGTGGAAGTGGTATTTGAACCCAACGCCCAACGCGGCGCGATCGATATCAGCCCGACACTGATCGTTCCGCGCTCTGTGAACAGTTTCGGGAGCCGGATATCGCCAGAATCGGCGAGAAACAGCTGTGGAAGAAACTGGCGAAGGAGGTTCGACAGAACCTGGACGCGTTGATCAAGACCGATCCGCTCTACGTCCTCACCGCCAACGACAAGGAGATCTTCTGGATGACGCGCCATCACCTATTACCATATCCGTTGGCGCTCCCCAAGTTTCTGCAAAGCGTTGATTGGACGTCCGTCGATCACCGGAACGAGGTGATCACCAATGTTTTTCCAGAGGATCCGTTTCGGTGTGTGTTCATTGTCGTGCTATGTTGGAACATCAGGCGCATCGTCTGCTGTCGAACTGGACGCCGCCCTTGAACCCGGTTTCGGCATTGGAGCTGCTGGACGCCCGATACGCCGATTACAAAGTTCGCGACTACGCCGTCAACTGTCTGCGCGTTCTGCCCGACGATGAGCTGCAGTTGTTCTTGCTACAGCTGGCCCAATCGATCAAGAACGAGCCCTATCACGATTCGCCCTTGACCCGGTTCCTGATTGAACGCGCTCTCCGAAACCCTTTGTGCATTGGTGACTGGATCACACGTTCTCGTCGAAATCAATTGACAGAACACACACAACTTGTCAGGGCATTTCCTGTTTTGGCATCTGAAAGCGGAACTGCACAATCCGTTTCATTGCGAGCGATTCGCCCTGATCCTCGAGGAATACCTGTTCCATTCCGGATCGCACGCCAACGAGCTGCGTAAACAGTACGAGGTCGTCCAGCGCCTCCAGCGCATATCGGGCCGAGTCGTCGCCCGAAAACACGCCAAGGATATCCCCGACGACGAGATTCAGGTCCGATCGCGCTCGGATCCGATCCACATCGCCGACTGAACTCTTCTGGGGAACAATCTGTTCAGGCCGAATACGTCTCGTCGCTGCACAAATTCAACGACAACTACCTCGTGAAGAACGGGTCGACACAGATCCCGTTGAACCCGAAGTGGTTGGTCACGACGTTGATTGTCGAGAAATGTCGGTTCATGTCGTCGAAAATGGCGCCGCTCTGGCTCGTGTTCAAGAACGCCGATCCGTTGGGCGATAACATCATCGTTAGAGACTGGACGATGTGGATCGCACATTGATCGTGACAAACCTGACCCGATCTGTGTTTGGCGCTGTAGGTGATGTTCAAGTCGGGCGACGACCTTCGTCAAGATATTCTGACGCTCCAGCTGCTGAAGGTGATGGACAAGATCTGGGTGTCCGAAGATCTCGACATGAGGTTAATTCCCTACAATTGTGTGTCGACTGGGATCAACGCCCAAGGAAAAGGTCATCGCCAACAACGCCCTTTTCGCGTCATCTCCAAATCTGACCGATCGCTGTCGTGTTTCCGTCACCCACAGGGGTTGGTCTGATCGAGATCGTTCTGAACTCGGACACGACATCTGGGATCCAATTGAAATACGGTGGTGGAGCATTAGGCGCATTGAAGCTCGATCCGCTTCAGAAGTTCCTGGTCGATCACAACAAGGATCCCAAACAGCTCGAATCGGCCAAAGAAAATTTCATCAAAGTGTGTTTGTCGCCGGCGCCGATGTGGCTTTTTTTTTGCGATTCGGCTGAACAGTTCTTGGTTTTAGAGCTGTGCTGGTTATTGTGTGGCGACATATGTTCTTGGAATTGGTGATCGCCATAACGGCAATATCATGCTGACCAAAGACGGCCGCCTATTTCGTACGATCCGGAACCGGTTTCGTTGTTGGGCCGAAACACCAGTTGATTTTTGGCGATTGTTTTTATACAGATATCGACTTCGGCCATTTCTTGGGCAATTTCAAGTCGAAATTCGGTATCAAACGGGAACGAGCCGCGTTCGTGTTGACTCCAGAGATGGCGTTCGTGATGGGCGGGAAGAACTATAAGAAGGCGAAAGAGTTCCGCGTCTTCACCGATTTATCGGCGCAAGCGTTCACGATTCTGAGGAATCACGCGTCGTTGTTCATCAATCTGTTCAGTCTGGTACGACCGCCCCTCGCTCGTATCCCATTGCCGACTGAACTCACGATGTCGGGAACAGATGGTGTCGGCGCAAATGCCAGAGCTGATGTTCCAGGAAGATATCAACTATCTTCGCGATAAGTTCTTCCTACAAGACACAGAGAAAGGTTAGGGTTGTTGTTGGGGGCGGGCGGATGGCGCCCTAAACTGATCATGATTGTTCAGGTGCGATCGAGCGCCTGAGGAAAGAGATCCAGAAGAGCCTCAGTACAACATACCGACAGTTTGATAACCTAATCCATAATATCAAGCACCGATAATCGCCATTCAACAATAAATACACATAACCTCAACTCCCTTAGAGTGTTTTCGGCAGAGCGACTTCACAGAATATATATTGTTCTTTATCATCGATGAGAGGGCGCCAATTCCTACGATCCATCATCTTACTCCGATCGCCCAGTTTAGGGTGAACAGCATTTCCGGCGAACGGTCCCGAATGCCGCAACGACCGTTTTCCCGCATTCAAGCAAACCACGATTGTTGTGCACAAAAGGGTGATGTACTGGAAGAGGGGGACTCTCAAGCTATGCCAGAAGGTGACGTCACGACGAATGTTAGCCTATGAAATCTCTGCAGATGGGTTGGACTCGGAGCAGGAAAGCAATATCAATAATTGTCAACGTGTTGATTTTGTTTCTGAATAAGTCAAACTGACGTCGATACTCTCTGACACATATTGCTATTACCAAAGGGCCATCAGCAGCTTGGCCTTCCAGCGCTGGAACGACGCGCGATTGCCATTGAAAATGGGAACTTAAACATTTTTTTGTATTCTCAATTATATATATCTTATTATCTCGTTCGTATTTTGATGAACGATATTAATGAAGAAAGACTCCCGAACCCTCATTTGTAATGGTGATCGCGCGTTGTTCCAGCTCTGGAAGGCCACAGCTGCTGATGACATTAATTTCCCAGTGGTTTAGAGCATTACGGTGACAGAGGATATCATTGGTCAGATCGGGATACGATATCGTCGACCGCCAGGCGATAACCGCATATCCAAACGGGGATGAGACCAACTGAAGGCCAGCAAAGCCAGTCATTGCGCGAAAAGTCTCATCAAGCTGTTGTTTCCGTTTAAAAATTGGAAAACAGATGGACTTGGGCTGGACAGAACTACGGTGCGATGCGATCGGATTCATAGCAATGTCAATGTACTTTTCAAAAAACTTGGTTTGGCCTTGGCTGGGCCATACTGTAACCCCATGGCTAATTATTACTGTTACAGTCAGTCGGCGTTGGCTAGATCATGACCGGTGTACCCTGTGACGGGTAGTCCAAACAACCCCTACCAGTCGCAAGACACCAACCAGGGGTCATGCTCCGACTGGGTTGAGTACAGTGAGCTGTGAGACCGTGACACCAGAGCTGGTCACCATAGATTGTCGACTTTGACCTATCGCGTTGGAATTGGTTTAGTTCTGTTTGACTTGCTCGGAATGACCAGAGGAAACCAACGCGATGTTGATAGAGTAGAGCAATCGTCTTTATTTTATTTATGATCACTCATTTTTTTTTCAGGAAAGGTCACAAAGAAGAGCAGCGGCCAATGCAAAACCCCAAAAAAAATCAACCAATGATCTAAGGAAACAACAATTGAAGTATGTCGTAACTGCTATTATTGATGACTGTTTTCATGACTTCCTAACACAGCGATGCTACAATAATGAGACAGAAACAAGAAGCGGCCCTTGCAAAAAAGAAGGCTGAAGCAGATGCTACTGCTTCGGCATCAAAGAAAAAATAGTACGCTTCCACTGAATTAAATGATAAAAGTGTTGCGAAGGATAAAATTAGTTTTAATTCATGAATAACATATCAATGTACGACCTGGCAATGTTGTCGACAATTGAGCCATCCGGTATCGCCGACGCCATTCCATATATCGCGGCACTTCCATTGGAAAAATGTTTTGGGTTTGCGATGACGTCGCTAACGGATGACGTCAAATCCTGAATAAATTTACTGGCCACTTCACCAGTATGCATATTTGTCAAGCAGATATGGACAGAGGACGGGTTTTGCAATGCGTTCAACATCCAACCCCGCTTCGACATGGCTTCGTTGACGTTGTAAATATTGAGGGATAAAGGATCAGCTGCCGTGAAGGATATAACACTCATCAGAGGATCGCCAACAAGTTTGAGCTCAGAAATCTCACGGATCCCGTTCTTGATAGTTTGGGCGGCAATCATGATATCTCTAGCACAGGCTCGATACCCATCTTTCCCCAACGCGACCATTGCTGCCCATGCCGCAGCAGATAATGCTCCAGGGCGCGATCCAGCCAAGGTTGGAGACGCATAAATTCCTCCAGTCCATGAAACAGATGAAAAATATTGAAATCTCCTTAACTCTTGAGAATTGTACATGATGCATGATATTCCTTTAGGCGCGTAACCATATTTGTGCAGATCGCACGATATCGACGTGACGCCCTTGACGGAGAAATCAAACGCTGGTAAAGGATGCCCGATATCTCCCAGAAATGGAAGGAGAAATGACCCGAGGCAACAATCAACATGAAACCCGATAGAATAGGAGCTGGCTAAGCCTGCAAGCTCCTCAATCGGATCAATGATACCGAATGGAAAACAAGGCGAACTTGCGGCGATCAAGACCGTGTTAGACGTAATAGCTCTGCGAACAGCACCGACGTCGGCCTTCATTGTCACAGGATCGACCGGGACATGGATTAAGTCGATTCCAAAATATTCGGCAGCCTTTTCGAAAGCAGCATGGATAGTAACCGGGGCAATCATTTCTGGACGCGTAATACCAAAAATTTCGAGAGCCCGATCGCGATAAGCTTTACACGATAATAGAATTGATTCGGTGCCACCGCTGGAAATCGTCCCACAGGATTTCTGCGGGTCGCCATGGAATAGAGCCACCGTCATTGCGACAATTTCGGATTCCATTTTCCGAACAAATGGAAACACGTCGGGATGCAACGGATTGGACAGCGCGAACATTGAATAAACTGAGGGTCAAGCTCAGAGATAAAGTGACAGCAACCAGATAACATGAACCAACCTTGGCATAAAAATGCAGTGAACTGGTCCTTGCCGTGATAAATCCCTCCTGATACCTGATAACTTAAATGGTAAACATATCGATATTGTCAGATAAACTCAAAACAAACCTTCCCAGAGTCCCACTTCTTGTGCTCCTTTTCTGACCAATCTTTGACCTGAAAGCAAGGGCTCAAACCACACGTTGAGGCAATGTGATCAAAAAATACCTTGTTTAATATATGAGTTTGAGACACTCCATTGTCGGGAAGATTGTACAGATTGTCCTCGTTCTTAACTTCTTTTAGCATCTCATCCTTCAAAATTTGGTTTGTCTTCAAAGTCTCGTCGCTAATTTTTTTCTGAACTGATGGAAGCAAACCAGCAATCTAGCGAGAAATCGGACGGAAGTACAACGTGCTTCATAGGCAGGTGACCTACTTTGAATAGCACAAATTTTGTTAATTTCAAGCAACCTTTCGCTTGTACTTGACGTAGCCACCTTCGAAATGTTTGCCGAATCCGCCCATTTGATGTAATAATTGTCGACATGAAAACGGTCACAATAACGATTTGAAACGAATCCACGTCCTTGAGACATTCGTTCGTGCGGGTCCTGATCGAGGTCCAGACGCCGATCCACTTAATAAGTTGGTAGAGCATTGCAGCGACCGCAACAAAGGCAGCATCTGTTCTGTGCAAAGTCATTTGCAGCACTCCAAAAAACGAAATGTTGTGTTGTAAAGGCGGGTGCGTCCCTGCCTTATATATCCTAATGGCGCCCTGTCTTACCCTGTAACACTACACCCACAGCCTGTAGCGCCATACCTGAAACGAAGTGGCTACAGCATTACAGCAGTGCTGTTGTGTACGGTACTGTAGTTTTGCCTCGACAGGGTAAACCCATAAGAGGCAGTGTAAAATGTTCTTACACTTTTGTTATTAGGTATGGGAAAACACCGTACATACACTCAGAGGTGTCAGGAAAAACAAACAATCTGGAAAATAGCCGTAATCTTCATTCAAAAACTCTTCAAGAGATGATGAAGAATTTACACCAGTTTTACTTGAGGTGGCGCTCACAGACAATCCATTGAAAGGTGTGTCCTTGATAGTTTTCAATAACAATTACGGTTATTTTCCAGATTATTTTTTCCCTTTCTCAATGTAATAGAGCAAGTTTTGCAGATTGGCTTTTTTGAATTTGAAAAGATACTTTAGATAGAGTTCAACCGACATATTTGAGGTCACAACATAAAGACCTCGCGTCATTGTGGTTTGTGATTCCGCCACAATAGTTGATTTATGCAGTGAGACAAGGCTGTGCACCAATGGCTCTGGCAGGTCTTTCGAAGATTTGGTGATCGATTCTGCGACAAGCCCCAGTAAATTATTACACGAAGCAGGGCGGTTGAGAATGTTTTTTGCGAATTGAACGTCAAAAATTATACGTAAAGTTCATGTCAAATCTGGTTTAATCTTCACCGGATGAACCTGCACTTCATCCCCGATATTGACAAAAAACACAATTGCAAAGTGACGATCTACAGTGTTTTCCACAGTTGTATTTTTTACGCGAATCGAAACAATACAACCACAGGTTCTATATCAATAGTGTATTTAGAAGAATGTGTCTTTCTTCGACTTGATTGAGTGTATCTATTACAGATCGGCGGTCTTGAGATAAATCGAGATGGCCTGGTTCACAATGGCCATAACTTAGCAGAACCCACTCAAACGTCGCCCATAGAATCTTTTTTGATTGCACTATTCCCAACGATTGACATTAGATAACAGATACAGCTATTCATCATGTGCGTCTATCTGAATCGCTTGAAACTACTCCTCTCTTCCGGTCGCTAAACACTTTCCTCTCGTGAATCAACATACAACCGAAGTTCTTCTACACCAATACACCACTACACCTTATTAGGCTCTACCATGACCCTACCCTTGCCGATGGCGCAGCCACCTCCATGTCAAAGTGAGAACCGTCCACTGTTTCACAGTGAAGGTGCAGCCTTCTCCATGTCAGAGTGTTCCAGTACTTGACAAATGGCCATTCTGTTGCTGTGATTCCTGGAAGAATCCTGCCAGGGCGATCTGTCATCATTGATAGGATTCGGTATGGTAGAACCAAATGGGCCTGCTCTGAAACTACCCAATTCGATGACGAGGTGCCAAGTACAGCAAATGGTTATGTTTTTAGCCAAAAACGGGTTTCATGAAGCGAGACATTCGTATGTGTAGAAATATTTCCATTACGACATCCTTTTCAGTTTTAATTCAATCAACATGTGTTTCCTGGGTAGACTGGAACGAGAATCTCGAGTGAGCTTCGACCAAGATTACTTTCGTTCTCTAATTGAGACTCAGCAGCTTGACCAGCTCCTGATCGCTGATCAGTATTTTTCCTGTATAGTCTCGATGAACTGCAGGCCATCGTTGGTGCTCGCTTATCAAATTCGAGTACATATCTATTTACTTCACTTACAGAGGTGAGGTTCCTTCATGACATTCGCATACGAATACCTGAGCCCTCCTTACTGATAGTGGTGCCATTTCTGTTGCTAAGAAATTTCTCAAAAACGTCGTCGTAAATACCATTAAATTTCATGACGTTCTGTTTTCGACAAATTCTGTTGATGCAATCGATTCGTTAACTTCTTGCACGTATGTCTACACGTCGCCGAACCAATCTCCTGCTGTGATCTAATGGATACCGATTCAGACCTAAAGATGCCGCGAAGTTGATTCCGTTCCACTTCGATATGTTGAAGGAACTGTGCCGCCGTACCATGTCCGCGTTGATCGAACCATCGGACGAGGAATTCGGCCAGAGAAATGCAATACGGTCATAGCTCAGGATCTCATGTTCAAATGCTGATCGCAACGGGTCAAATATATGATCTGTTCGTCCATTGTCACATTTGAGACGTTCTGTCAATGGCACTCGTCGTTCGAGATGAAAATGTACAGCTCGTTGTTTTTCGTTATCTCGGTTCGTGTGTAAATATATAAACTAATGCGCATCGCAAACTATGTTCTCGTCAAAGTTCAACGTCTTTCAACACGAAACAACGTTCGAATTTGGCGCCATACTGGCCAGGCGTGCATGCTCGACAGTTAAGTTGTTGCAGTACTACCACTCGTGGTTGCAGGTTGGCCAACTGGGTCGACAGTCACAACTCTTGAGTTCTAGGTGGGTGCGCGAACCACCGGCGATCGATCACGTTCGGAAGGACTGTCAGTGTGAATGGAAGATCACACGTGTTCCTGTGTTTCCCAGCTCTGCCTTCAATGAATTGTAGTCGTCATTCAAACACAGAGGCTGCTCCTGCGTCTCTATCCTTCTGCTGACCGTCGATGTTATTTCGCAAGTTGCCGGTTGCAACGATCATCATTCGTTCGAAAGCGTTGAAGACCTGTGCAACCTGGTTTTGACCCGCGTCGTTCATGGATCATACTCAACGGCTGCTCGAGGTACAATCACCAGGGCACTCCCTCCAGCGATCCTAGCTTGACCCCTGTGGCAGCAGGCGAATCGATGCGAGTTCCTAGACGACGACGGTTTCAACGCGAACGAATCGAAATCCAACAGAAGATCACGTCTCGACAGCCCAAGCTCGGTGCAATGGATTTTCAACGACTCTTCTTTCCAATTCGGTATTCCGTTCGTGGGTCCTCCTGCAGATAAATCTGACCGGAGCTCTAGAGGACGATATTGTTCCGCTTTACCCTCTGACAAACTCGGAATCGCCCAGCGGTGGTCAATGTATTACTCTACCCAATATAGAGGTAGCCAAGAGTATGACATAGTTGTCGTCTCAATTGCAGACATTGATCGCCGCCACGTTGTTCAGATTCGGGACTGCTGGGAGCCTGGCATGGGATTATCCGACGAAGATAACCTTCCTCGATCGCACGATACTGTTCGACGATCGACCCAAGGTTATCCCAACCCAGTGCATGAAATCGATATGGTAATCCCCAACAATTTCTCAATTTCTCCTCGGCGTTTTTAGCTTTTCCCCAAGTTCAAAATCAATTCTTGTCCAGTTTCACCGACTTCAATGATTGTCAGGTGATGACCACCCTTGAGCGAGAAGAGCTGAGGCAATTTGTTCAACGACAAGAGATAGTGAAGTCGCTCAGAATCCAAGCCGAACAACAGTCAATCCCTGCCCCTGTTGGTACCGCCAGCCCTCCGGTCGTTGTCGCACAGCTGTCCGAGCCCCTTTTCCTAAAGCGTGTGCCCGCCAAGCCCAGGCGAAAGCCGAACCGCAAGGCCAAGAAGGAGGATGGAGCCGAACAGGAGAATGTCCCTTCTACAACAATATTGGACGACGGCACTGTCAAGTTGACTGGATCTTCTGTTCCTACCACAAATATGTCCAAAAAACGACCACTTTGCGCTAAATCACCTTCAGAGCCTAGTAAGAAAACCTGCTATTCGCCCCAGTTAAATAAATAGATTCCTAAACCTACAGAGCAGTGCGCCTGTAGCAAATTCTCTCTATAAATTGTGTTGTTGTATTGTACAATCGGAAGCAGATTTGATCTGGAATGGTGACGATTATCCGGTTGAACGGGTTGCGGTTAGGGGAACCACTCATATAAATATCAACGTCCTGGTAAGAACATCTCCACCGCGCTGACCAAGTGACAACGGGATGTTCAACATGACGATGCCATCACGTCACCCGTTTGATCGCTGTCGCAGGCCAATTGAAACCGGGGATCGCCCGGCCACCGCTGTATGTTCATCCTCTTTGCGAGTCTTTATATGGAGCAGGGTATGAGATTTGCGACAGCAACGTTCTTGTCAGCCCCATGATCCACATCGCATTGTTGGATTTATCCAATGAAGTATGCTGCCCTTGTTGGCTCAAAGTATTACATGCATGCATTGGGCGTGGAAAACTGTCGGAGCTCCCGAATGGGTGGTTTAGGGGAAAAGTGCTTGTGGAGGCAACTCAGGGATGGGCGGATTGAGGCCATTGCACGAAACAATGACCGCTATAGGTTGTTTTGGTGTCCCATTACCCAATCGTAGCGCTTGTATTTTGGTGAACATGAGTGGATTTTGTAAACACTTTCCTGTTCACTCCATATGTCTCTTCGTGTTTTGGACACTCCTTTACCTCTTTTAGTGTTATTTTGGGGTGATCTGAGTTTAATTTAGGGTATCAATCTTGGGCAGACTGTAAACCAGTTTCTGAATTGAAATAATAATCGTATATTATATAGTTTTCTTCACTTTAAACTACTTCACAATTCTGCATAATAACGGTCTGTTGTTTATATCAAAGCTCCTCATCAGAATGCGTTAACACCTTCTGCTTGTTATTGGAAATTGGAGGGTATTTGGTGATAGGACGCTATCTGCTGCACTGAAATGATCAGCGAGATTGAACAGAACTGATCGGTGAAGCGAGGACGTATCGAACTGATCGATGTGTGATAAGGTGAATGTATCAATTATAAACATGTGATCAACGTGTTCAATGCTGCTGAAGTAGTTGAGAAGGGAGTGATTTATTGGGCGTAATCGTTGTTCATTCCGCTCACGATGCAGCTCCAACAACAGCAATGCGTACGACGACGCCCATAGCTTGGCATCAACACCCGGAGCTTCGACGAAATATCACTGCCAATGAAGCACTCCCTTCCAACTACTTCAGCAGCACTGAGCACGTACCTCTTTCACCACAGCCGCCACGAAACAACTCTCGTTCCAACTCCAATCTCGACTCACAAGTGCAGTGATCCCTCGACGCTTGAGCAGATACTGCCCCCATACAATCCTCCTGCACGACCTCTAGCTGAATGACGTGTCACCACCACACACAAGACCTCCATCCCCTCCACATCGCAACGAATCACTTCTGATATAGCTCTGGTCGCGACGCGAGGCCCATCCGAACACAGTTAAACGATATCACTAACAGGATTCACAAAGCAATGGCTCTCTCAACATGAATCGAGTTCACAATATTCAGATTAACCTTGATCTTGATGACGCCCTGTGGACTACTGTTGAGATGTGGCAATATGTCGAAACCGGTTGTATATTTTGCGGTTCAGCGGGGCTATTAGGCAGCAGTTTTTGCCCACGGGTGTTATCGGCATTCTGAGCTCAGGGCAATTCTTCCTTTGATTAGGCGATAAATTCGTTCACACCGGTCGAGAAGTTTGATCACCAAATTTTCATAAGAATCTCCAGAGACGATATTCACTTCCTTCAAGATATGAAAGGTACGTGCTCGTTCCCACAAACCTCATCTCCATCGGTCGAGCGATGTCATTAGACCTTGAAAGAAACCAGCACCTGTTTGAACGATACTATTATCACCCAATCTCACTCCCAACGAAGAATTGTCTTTTTCGTCGTCATCAAGGGCATACGGCAGTGAAAGAGTATATAGCAATAGTCGAAACCTGGTGTGAATAATGTCAATGGCGGTGCATTAAAACAGGCGACAGTTAGTGATTCTCTCTTGGCAATCATCATTCTCATGGGTGTAAATGACAGTTATTCCCATGTTGTTCATTCCATAGACGGCCAGTCTTCAGGATATTTCGGGGCAATCGGTATACGATATTTGTGATGTGGTTTACTACATCAACAGTCGGTCAACCAGCACTTGCTACAGGTTCCAATGCCAGACGAATCAGAGTAAACATTGAATTTGACTGATTTAGATTCGGATGATCTCACCTTGGGACGTAATTCTGGGTAAGGGTTGTAGAGCCGGAACAAATAACATTTCTGTTTTGACCATCTACAGAAGCTTTTATCGCGAGAGCGGAGATTGTTCAGTTCGGCTCTTAGGGGCTGTGAATATGGTCTTCATATTGCCTGTCAGCAGATCCTCCATTGGTTGGGTGGAATGGCGATTCTCATTGCGCATTGGAATCGCTGACACAGATTCCGCCGAAATATCCTGAAGGGCTGGCGTTAATGGAACAACATGGGAATAACTGTCATTTTCACCCATGAGAATGATGATTGCCAAGAGAGAATCACTAACTGTCGCCTGTTTTAATGCACCGCCATTGACATTATTGACACCAGGTTTCGACCATTGCTATATACTCTTTCACTGAGTCTAACCCTTCCTCTAATCGGAACAAGTTCTTGAGTGCGAGAGATGACATTCCTGAAGACCTGTAGCAGACAATCGGCTCTTTGAGTCCATACCAACCCTGGTGAATCGGTGCGGTTTCATCAACGAAAACTGATAATGTCATTGGCGACGGATAAACAAAGGGCGGCAATGAATACGATCGTCTAGTTGTCTCTGGGTAGTCTATAACTTGGGTGGCGAATCCGATGATCCACCGATCAGTGTTTTGCCTTCGAATACTTCAATAATCAATTTGGCCTTCGCCCATAGTATATAAATTCGAGATGCCGTTCAGAGTAGGGGCGACTCCTTCGTCCCATCCTTGGACGAACGCCATTCGACTGTTGATCTATTGTTTTAACAACAAGTTATTGACGGGGATGAGGAAGGGCACAAGGGGTTAGTACAGGGATAGCTGTCCAGCGTTAACCACTGATAGATGTCAGGTTTGTCGTCTTTTCAACAAATATCAACTAAGTAGAGGGACGAGAGCGCGTGATAACGACGCCATGGAACACACTCTCCCTCGGGCGAGTGATTTCCATGGGCAACTTCATGTGTATCTCTAGGATGTGCAACGGAGCAGAACGGGACACCAAATTGGTATTCCTGCAGGAACAATCCACTGACCGTCTATTCACTAGTCGGGGCGTATCATTCGACCGACAATCCACATCCCTCTCGATGATCTGCGTCGGTTCTTCCAATTGTCAAATATCATCTGTAAGGTGGACCTAAGGCGATCGAAATAGTCATGTGCTCGATCACGATATGCGACGTTCCCTGACCAGTTGTATTGGGACTTTCGACGTCGTCGCTGAATGTTTTTTGCAAACAAGGACGTAGATCGCTCACAGCAAAGTCACTCCTGTCTGCGTTTCGACAGGATCTTGTGCTGCTGTCGCCGATCAGAAATGCGATCCGACGCTTCCTTGGCATTAACGAGATTGAGCGCCGTAACAGGCTCAGATTGCAGCGATAGCATTGCTGATGTAAAACCTATTTCGTCGTCTTTAAGGGGACAACTCGAACCGGTGCAAACACAAACTTGCGGGTCGAACAGGGAAGTGTTCGCTGTATAAAATGCGAAAGACAGCAAAGGGGAAGCACGGATGGGTGCAACAAGAATGCAAATGCGCTTCGCCGTTTATCAGAAACCAAACCGACTTTAACATGTTCGATTCTAACGCCATTTTCACGCTTTTGTACCCGTTCGTGATTCCCTGCTGAAGACGACCAGAATAGCAATACTATCGCAAGGTATTTGAGGCTGTTTGATCGGGGCTCAATATCCTTGAACGAGCGGAATCGTCCAAACGACGACAAGGAGATGTCTTGGCAGATGCGATCGATGCTCATTACATTCCACAGGTCTTCGGACCTTCAACATGTCCTGAAACTTGGCAAGATCGACTCTAAAAGGGAAAAAACCGTTCATTGTTTGAGACGATAAGACGATGATCGAATCAAGGAAACATTTTTCACGACGAAGAATTTTATATCCGGAACTCCACCACGATGGCAAACAAAAGGCAATAGTTTCATAGTGTGAGGAAGTATTAACGAATTAGGATTTGAAAACATTATTTGGGTGATGTACAGTAGATTGTGGCGACAAACCAGCTGTACATTCAAATTGAACACGTTGGACCCTGGCGAACGATGTTCAAGACAACCTGGCAAGCTCCAATCAAACACCAGGATCAGGCGACATGGCGTAGTGACTTGATCGTCAATCGGTTTCAGTGGGGTGATCCGATCACCTCGTTCGAGAAGCGTATCGGCACATTTCAATTGTGTTCAATCACTGTCCGAAACATGTTCAGTGATAACAGCGATCGTCGTAATGATGATTCGCCTTCTCGCCCGCATCGTGATCCGATCACGAATGACTCTGCAGATGCCAATGCTCAGACCAGTGATGATTTGACCTCTCGAGCCACCACAGCATCTGCAATACACAACCCAAACGTATCCAAAGGTTATAGTCGGTGATCGCCAGAACTACAACCACCACCTGATCCATACCGTAAGGAAAGAGGATTTCATGACGCTTTGACGTTCACGATCATAATAAATATTGTTTATGCAGTGAACTCAGACATGAGATTGTAAAGAACTTTTGATCTCTTATTCGACCTCTTCTGTCCTTGTTCATATTTCTCTAACGATCCTCTCACAGCCGGTACGATATCGTCATCATCCTCCTCGTCATCATTCCCATCCCGTTTCCTGTGTCGCCGTCCGATCTTTTGTTGCCCTGATATCGATGATGGCGCCTGTTTCAGGCCGAAACTGCATGCAACGTGCCCCAAATGCAGATTGTGGACCGACAAAAGCGGTCTGATGGGTTTTGGATACGCGGCGTACGATCGGGTATAACTGGTGAACGCTCTCGACGCCAATCCTTTGATATCGGTATCGCTGTCGACGAGATAGGTGAACTGTTTGTTCATTGCCGTGTAGTGACACGACGAAGGAGCCGGAGCCCCGTTGATGATCTCGCGACGAACACTGTCCAGAAGCTGATCGCAATCCATTTCGTCCGGATGGATGTTATGCTCGTTCAGTAGCGACGTAAATCCACGTTCGGATTGCGATAGGATCAACAGCGTTCGACCTCGCCGACCTGTCGAATACGCAATCAACGGCCGAATGAACTCACTTGGGTTCAGCATTGATTTTACCTAATCGGGCCGTTCGACCAATACGATGAACATAATCGGTGATATCAGAGGGAGGATTGTACTGAATAATCCAATCAACAGATGGGAGATCAAGACCACGAGCAGCAACATCAGTACAGAATAGAATACCGGTACGACCCAAGCAATATTGCTGGTAAACTGAAATAACGACAAAGAACGCGATTAGAAAATCGATCGCAGATATGATGATGATGACTGTGTAGAGCACCTTTGGTTCTATCGGTGGAACTCATATTCCCATGGAGTTTGAATAAGGGCGATGGGATGATGGGATCGTGGAGTGTATCGTCCTGAACATCATCGGAGAGGAGTTCCCGATCCCCATCGTCAAGAACTTGACGAGATGGAGCCGGTGGCCAACATATGTTGGAGAATAGGCGGTGATAGAACTCGGTCTGATCACATGTCGAGACGAACACGATCGCTTTGAAATCGCCTGAATCAGGAGATCAGATGAATATAAATTAGAGAAAAAGGTCACTGACCTGAGTAGGAGGAGATTTTCAAACGTAGAAAGGCGACGAGCGACACGAGACGAAGCCGCTCAGGAACAGCAACATATCCTTGGGATAATCCATCAGGAATCTGATATTGTGATGTGGGCGGAGCGGGTTGCGAAGAAACAGAACCAGGAGATGGAATTGATGAACAATCGATGATCGTGGGGGATTTCATCAGTATCGTGCCCAATCGCTTAACTCGCTTGTCAAGGGTCGCCGAAAGGAGTGCACACTGAAGGCGATGAGATGAGGAGACCTTCGACCTGAGCGCATCCGCGATGCTGTTGAGATCGTTCTCGAACCCGAGATCGAGCAGACGATCGGCTTCATCGAGGATGAAGTGTTCACAATTGGAATATATGAAGGATGTTGTATGGCGAAGATGGTCTAATAATCGCCCTGGAGTACATATTAATATGGTAATCCCTGAGATGGTCGAACAATTCCTATCAGTTTCACTCGAAAACATCCGATATTGAATGAATTTTTGACCTTTCCTCAACGACGCCTTCTCTGATTTGATTTTCTGCCCACCCATGACAATTCCGCTGACAATAAAGGGAAACGGCTGAGCTAATTTACTGAGGACCTGATGGGTTTGGAGACAGAGCTCTCTGGTTGGGCAGATAATCAACGAGAGCGTTCCTTGAGAACGGGTGATCCGCTCCCGACCTGGGGCGGTGAGTCTATCGACGATCGGTGCCAGAAATGCTGTCGATGAGGGTTAGCGAGTGTGGGCCAGGGCACATTCACAACCGACCTAATGTCTTCCCGGAACCGGTCTGGGATTGGGATAGCACATCACGACCCGATATCATCTCAGGGATGGTCAAACTCTGCACCAGCGTCGCTTGAGTAAACCCCAGCTTCGTCTCTAACTGTTTCGTGATCCGTTGACTTAGACCCAACGATGCGAATGAGCATTGTTCATTAGCGAATATCGTTCGAGAATTGCCCATATTCCGTCGTTTCTCTAAATCACCAGTCGTATCTGGAATTACTCCTGAAATAATTCACCAATGTTAAACTCGGAAACCCGATAAAGCATCTGATATTTATATTACGTCTGATTTTGGGCGCTATCCGTTTCTGCCCTTTATCAGCCGCGCCTTTATCATGTCCCTTAATCCTGTGATTATGACCATTATGAACCCGATCCCTTCTCTTATCGCCACCATCATCTCCCCTTATAGTATACCCGGGAATATCGGCACCACCAGGCCTGGTCGAGATATTAACCTGGATCGTGTCGTCGATAGCCATTTCGTTCGACCAATTCTACCTACCAGAACGTTGCCCCGTCACTTGTCGGCTGCCAAGGTCACGGACCCCGTCACGGACACCGTCTGTGTGTCACTGAAAACCAAATTGATACCCGTAAACAATGAGTAATAATCTGGTCCTTGTCTTGATGGATCGGTGATTGTTAAAGAATTCTAAGACAGAGATGGAGGAGAGGCCCAGGATGGCGATATGATTGCAAGAAACAGTGATTGATCAAATTGAGAGAGTTTTGTCCAAATGTATCGCCATTCGAAAATGTACTGTCTCTGCTTGGACATTCTCAAGACGTACTCACTTGTTATTTGCAACCACTCAGGGTAACTAATTCATATTACATCTTGAGGTCGTAGATGGCGCTATTATGGGTACAACATCATCGTGTGCTGTGCCTCAATTCGATGTGGAATATTCCGGTTCTGGAAGAAATAGCTGTATTGCATGCAAGTGATAAGGTGCTTTGGAGGAACGGGGCCTGGTTGTCCTACGACCCAGCTGGGTCTTGCCGTCTAACATCGTGTTGGTCCCGGAACCGGAATATTTCGCATTGAGTTAAAAAAAATCCACGACCGCACGTTAAAGGAAATTGTGCCCGTAAAAGCACCATCTACCTGATATCATGACCTGATCGGATGACAGTTCTAATAGATTAGGATGGAAATGTGGCAATGTGGAAAGAGACTCACAGAGGTCATTAACATCAACAGATAATTATAATGTCATGAAATCGACCAGACGATGAAGTTGGTCGGGCTGGTAGAAATGAGGATTTTTAGGATATAAAACCCGGTCCCTTTGATTGTTAACACTGATATTAGTCTGAGAATATAACATTGGTCATGGGCAGCCGTTGTTCAACAGATTATCGTGATAAACGAATGAAGCTTTGTCGAATATGCGCTGATCCAGTGAATTGTCCCGACAAGAAACTACAGAAGTTTATTTGTTGTTCTCAAAGGACTTCATCTATCCGATTCCTTCAAATATATATTGACCTAATTGGCTGAATCACCCTCAATGCCCCAGACCGATATCTTGTCATCGATGGCGCTGTCGTATTGAGGACAGTACGGTTTGCTGAGCTGGCCCACAGCGCACATGGCAAGGTCTGTCGATGGCGCTAGGAGATCTGTAAATGACCTTGATATCTCCATGTCCCTGATCGTAATCCTTCCAGAACCCTCTATGCTTGTTATCAAAGGTTTCACGTCGCAATTGGGAAATCCGATCTGGTGTTTTCCTGGCGCACACAAACACAATATCGCAGGATATCGCCCTCTCGCTAGAAGTAACAATGGTTGCTCGCTGCCATTTTGACCCAAAATCGTTGATCACGTCGGGGCAGATCGTCCAACCCCTGCCGGATACCTACCATCATCTGACCAAGTTGAGTAATCACCTCACCGATCAGAACCAAGACCCTTGAACCTAGAAATAATCAAAAAACAAACATGTAATCCCAATTGGCGTTGTTTGTCTTTGCTCCGGAACATTTATACCAAATGCAGGATGTATCTGATCCATAGCGTTGAACATTATCGATAGCGTCTTGGTGCTCTGACACAATGTTGTCGATCTGATTCAGAGAATGCCGTCGATAGCAAGGTTTAGGCTAATCGTGATCGTGACACGCACGAAACCAATTCTGCAATCCGTTACCGACGACAAATTTCAGGTTGATCAGTCATCAAAACTGTGGATTTTGGCCAACCGAACCACTTCGATTGCGAATCTGCATCATTGATCACTGTGGAACACCAGAGTCCCGAGCGAACGAAACAGCGATTTTAAGGTTGTTTACTTAACCTGCTGCATTTGTCGACAAAAGTGTGCTCAAGGATGGCTATGTGCCAGTCAGGGTTCAAAATGGTTCCAAATTGAGTCAATTCGTGGCCTCGTGGGGAAAGGGTTTGCTGTTTTGCTTGTGCGACTGAAACGCTGGTTCAAATACAGAGATCGTTTATAGGAATGAGAAATGGATCTTATCGCGCCATGAAATTCACGTTTTACCATACAAGTCGTCAGGATGGCTGATTCGGCGAACCTCTCTGCAAATGATCCAATAGAGGAGATGCTTGCAAGGAGCGTTAACAGTTGGCGTTCAAATTCAAACGACATTGGCTAAAGGATGTTAACAGGCTGTAGGATAATAACCGTAACACTTGTAGCAAGACGCAGCTATAGCTTTACTACACCGAATAATTGGCAGTATACTATGGGTTGAGATAGTATTAGATAAGGATCACTAGCAGGTTGAGTACCCAAGCAGAGCGGTGTGCCATATACTGGTAGACAATGGCCAGGTCTGGCCCAGCCTTGTTCTACAATGCCAAGCAGGTGAAGGATGCTGAAACCGAGGCCCAGGACATGATCATATACCGACACCACCCAGACACATTTGAAAAACTGAAAACGCTGGAGAGCGACCTGCTCCAGGAGAGTCCCCAGACGGCGACCCAATCCGCTTTATATGCTGTTGGCGACTTGCTAACACACGTCGCCAATTGTGTGAGCGATCATGACGAGATTAGCCGACTGAAGAGAGCAATCGATAATATACAGTACAGGTGAGGATGAGCTGTGTAAGTGTAACGAAGGGACATGCATGGCATGACCTACACATGAAACATGAACCATACTGGCATGTTGACCTTACACCAGTGGCAAGTCACTGACCAGCCCCGTTTGCATTACAGGGTATCTGCTCTGTCACATTGCCTGGATACCGTCTCGGCCGTATCCATCATCACAATCTGTGCCGTCCCCGATCCTGTCCGGCCCAACCCAGAGACGCTGGTATCTGATGATTGCTCTAGGCGCCTTATTACCGTGTTCAGCTCCTTAAAGAGGCTGGTGACAGCTCGTGTCCCCATAACAGATGCGTGCGATGCATTGGAAAGGTTAGCGCTCGATATGGTTTTGGGCAGCAGCGATGAAACCCCTTCTTCATCTTCGCCCCAGCCTTCCGATAGCACCAAAGTTTTGGAAACCGCCATTACTCAAGAGGTGTCTAACTAAGACTCCTACAAGCGATACCCAAAAAAATCAATTAATGTTGAATAGAAGTATAGAACATGTCCAATCATTCATCATTATATTCCACTACATCAATTGCAGTGAGTAATTTGAAACCTCTAGCGCGACGGGATTGCTGCTTTGAATCTGCTCGAAATGAGAACGAGCACATATCAACGACAACGAGATCATCCGGATCGTCTTTTGGTGCCAATGTAATAGAAGAGCACGACTTTGAACGCCTAAATACCTTCTTAGCTGCTGCCGACGCATTACCAGCCCAGAAGTTAGAAAATTCGCTTACTAACATAGTAACCATTCAGCGATAGAAAACAGCAATAATTTATAACCAGGAATGTACCGACATGTATCACATGGCTGTTCCCCATTAATGGCGACAAGTATCCATCTCGTCTGTCTTTCATCTCGGCGCTGTTTGGACAGTTTGGTCCGCCCCATGGTGATCTTGAATGCAGAATGATTGGCGATGAAGATGCTAATCTGAGGGCGACCAGAGGGGTTATGATGATGATGTATGTGTCATGGACAGGTCCTTCCTATTAATACCCTGAGACGATGATCTACGACCTCCCTTACTCCTAAGACTCAGTTAATCACTGCTAACGATGAAGAACCACCTCCCTTTACTGTTAGAGTGCGACCTCCCCAAGTCAGTTATTTGATCACTGTCGACACTCTGTGGAGGATGATCTACCACTGCTGCCTCCCTTGCCAATCACTGGTGTGCTTGGACACTACCAACATTAGATAGAGAGGCACACGCAGCGAGGAAGGTAGGGAGGGGGGCACGATCGTCAGATGGAGGGGCGAACACCCCCGTTATCACATCTCTGTTCAACGCTGACCTGACAACACGTATGTAAACGGAAAGTCGCCAGAATGGAAGCTGTGCCCTGCTGTACACGATAATTCACAGCAACCGTATCAATCAATAAAACGTTCATAAGATGTTGCTCGCAATCACCCGAATGGGAACCAAGTTCAAAGGGAGATTATCATTATGTATTTACGAATTTACAGATGGATCTGGATACACAATTTCTAAATAGACAACAAAACAAGGACACCGTTCTCGCTAAACATTTTCAAAACAACAAAATTGCTGAAAGTACCACAAAGCCAGTAAGCTTGATTGTATGATAATATAAATGCAGGAAAGGAATGGGGAATAAGAGCGCTCTCAGAAATGCCAGACATCGTCATGATAGTTATGAAAGTTGATCGCAAGCAACGAACGGATATTAATGCATTCCTATGGAGATACCATTACAAATCCGAAGCGCTCCTGGTATCAACACAACACACAGCCAAATACGATTACTAACTTGATCATCACTGAGCACTAATCATCGCATGAAATCACTTCTAATCGGGTGATCATTAATGATTTGAATAGCTCTGGTCGCGACCCGAGGCCCAGCCGTACGGACTCCGTACAGTTAAACGAAATAATGATTACGACTTGAGGGGAAGTGGAAAATATCACTAACAGGATTCACAAAGAAATGGCTCTCTCAACATAAATCGAGTTCACAGTTTTCAGATTAACCTTGATCTTGATGACGCCCTGTGGACTACTGTTGAGATGTGGCAATATGTCGAAACCGGTTGTTTACTTTGCGGTTCAGCGGGGCTATTAGGCAGCAGTTTTTGCCCACGGGTGTTATCGGCATTCTGAGCTCAGGGTAATTTTTCCTTTGATAAGGTGATAAATTCGTTCGTTCACACCGGCCGAGAAGTGATCTCCAAAATTCCAAAAGAATCTCCAAAGGCGATATTTACTTCCTTCAAAATATGAAGGATACGCTGTCACACATGAGCAAACTCACGACCATGCTAAGAAATCAAAAGCCTTAATTCATAGATACACGTACTTGAGAGTTGGTTTCTGAACAATGGGTTATTTCGGAATCTAGTTTTTCCAACCTAGTACGACGACAAAATGGTCATGTTGAGGTTCTGAATAACAGCGATAATCCTAGCGAACAGTGAACCCTCTTCGCTGTAATATGTACTACAGGCCTATCGATATGTATCGCCGATGGTGCCAGCGATTATAGGGGGCTGCCTCTAATATGATGCGTCAATAGTGTACATTGGCCCACTCAACAGCTCATCGTTACTAGTGGGTATGCCCTAGTGACCCTAGCAATGTACCCAAGAAACAGTCACACCAGTGTACCGTTACCCGTGGCGCCACTGGCCAGGGCAACAAAAGACGTTAGGCCGTAGCGCAATGCCGTCACGGCCTAAATTACCACATCTCCTCCGGTCTGTTACCGATCTTGCGCCATAATCATCATCGTCGGTTTAATCATGCCGGTGTGTCCTAAGCTGGTCGGAACCGTCAAGTTCTTCAACAACACCAAGGGATTCGGATTCATCACACCCGATGATGGAACTGATGACCTTTTCGTCCATCAGTCCAGCGTTTACGCCTCTGGATACCGATCGTTGGCCGATGGTGAAGCCGTCGAGTTCGACGTCGAGACCGGCGAGGACGGACGTACCAAGGCTGTGAACGTCACCGGACCCAACGGCGTCTACGTCAAGGGCGCTCCTCGTGAATCAAGCCGTGACAACGGCGGATACGGTGGCGGCGGCGGCGGCGGCGGCGGTTATGGTGGTGGCAACGGAGGTGGCTATGGTGGCGGCAGAAGCCGTGGTGGAGACAACTGGTGATCAAGTCCTGCTGTTCGACTTCTATTCCATGCTATATTACAAGTTCTAATATACCATCGCTGTCATACATTAAACCTAACTCATCTGTGTCCCATTCCTTACTAGCCCAATTATCAGCAATGTAGAAATCGCATCTCGTGAAGAATTCGATCATCCCGGAAGGACGCTGTTATTATGATGGAATCTATTTCGTGTTTAGTTATTTAGCTTAATTGTATTTTGACTTTTTTTGGAATTTATTTAACGTTCAATTGTATTTTGACATTCATCGCGGCGAGTTCGTTAACCAGATATGTGAAGACGTATGGGATGGGTATAGATGCGCACGAGGACGTTTGGCAAACTGTGCAGGTGATCGCCGCTCCCTTGTTGAATGACGATAAGATACTGCCACATTTCTTGCAAACGTTCACTGAAGGATATCGAACACCGATCAACAATCGATGAGCCGAATTGAGAAATTCACAAATACCTGAATGGGCGTCGGAACATTTCAGGAGACGATCGTTGAGGAGAAAGGCGGCACCGTGTCCGAGCAACGAATCCCGTTCCATCTCACCGAACCGAATACCACCTTTCCTTTTACGGCCGTGAACTGGCTGATGGGTCAGCTCATTGGTTGGGCCCGTTGATCGAACCTGAACACGACGAGAATATTAATCGAGGATCGACGCGCGCACAACGACGTCGGCGAATACCTGGGACTTATCGGAAACCATATGACGAAGGCGCTGATAATACACAACTCCGATGAAGATATCGGCTTCGAACTGGACACCTTTATTTTTGGGAAATCGTCAACGACGAACGATCGATCGGTAAAAGCAGTGAACTGACCGGAAACACCCGAATACATCTCCTCATTTCCAAGATAGTTGAACCCGGCGGATCGCAATTGTTTACCGAAATAGTCAATGGCGAGATCGTCTTCCGAGAACTGGAACGGTGTTCCATTGGCGAAAATCCCATGAAGGCAGGCCGCTTTACCTGAGATCAGGCGGAATCTGATGAGGAAAGCGTGAACGAACATTGGAGTGGACGCGGGATTACCGGCCATCGACTCGATTAACATCCCAATCGTCATACGCGACGGGAAAGCGTGAGGGTTGATGATGACGTCGGGCGTAAGACCATCTCCTGATATAGGATGATCAAACGCGGTCAAGGGGACGGGACGAGCCCATGGCGATAACAACAGAGGAGGATCACCGACCGGTAAAGGGCATGTCGACTTGTCTCCATAGCTGGGATAGGACACCCTTCTGACCATGGCGAGATGAGAATTTATCGCCCAGAATCGCGTTACGATTGTATCGGAGGGTGATGGCGACAGCAAACGGTGGGCCTTTGCTGGCCGAGGAGCCCAGAATCCGAACCTGAGATGGCGTTAGAGGCGGGGCAGTATGGAAAAAATAAATATATGTGTCCCCGACCTGATCGATACGCGCCATCTCTGAGGATTTGTGCTTCACGACCGTGATCTGCTTCGTAACCGTGTTCATGTACGAGTACATGGCGTCGCCCTGTTCCAGCAGCGTTCCCACGGCGGGAAGACCATCGGCCCCGAGACTGGAATAGTGCTTCTTGCCGGTATTGCCATCGATATTGCTGAACACGAATACGGACGCCTGACCCGAAGCCTGAACCAGACAACAAAACCATGATCAGAGATCGCCCAAATTAACATGATGGTGATCGACCTTCATATCATTCAGGTCAACGAGTTTCGTTGTGTAAACCGACCCATGGCCAAAACCCCTTTCATAAGCACTCTTGTTGATGATCATGGCGTCTTCCATATCGTATCCTGAATGGGGAATTAGGGAATGAACGTTGAGATATGCGGTGATGACGTGCCGGTGTAGGAGATGACGGCGACGACGGCATTGCAGCCTAAAGGATACCGATCCATATCGAGACGGCCATAGGCATCGTTCCTGACAACGGGGGTCTGCACATTCTGAATACGGTAGACCTTGTTGTCGGCACGATGAGGGTGGCTATGGTATGGCGTCCCCATTGTCTGTTTACCCATCTGGCATTGGTACCTGTTCAGGGGGCTCAGAACGGATTCGAGGAACGGACGCGCGGCAATGGCGAACATGTTTCGGGGGGATTGGTTGAAATCGGAGAATGGGGTTAGACTGGCGATAACGCTCAACATGTTCACGGGATCGACCTCGATGTGGATTGTGCCCGGGACCATGTCGTCAGGATGGATGGCGATATCCATGAACACTTGTTCGAGAGGGGAGATCCATTCCTGAGAGACGGCGGTGAGCGAGAGGGGTCAGGGGGCGGGGGAGGAAACCCATTACGATCTGGCGCGATGGGAGATAGGTGACGGGGCGAATGAACCGGCCCAGGTTCGAGAACAGGAACAGACCTGGATATGCACCCGAGTCGGTGCTAATAATGACGATGATCAGCGATCGAATAGCGAAAAACGGGATGGGAACGCGCGTTCTACCTGGGGATGAACACGATTTCTAATGTTCTTGGGATGGAATGAATCTCGGCGGCTGTCACCTTTCAGGATAAAAAGCCGTTTTGAGAATCAAGGAACATTTGATTTTTATGGGAGATCGCACCTTGAGATGGCGTAATTTATGAACGAGATCGGGGGCCGAAACGCAGTCGACGAATCCGATGAGAATCCCGTCGTACATGACCGATAGGTGGTGGTGAGGGATTGACCGACGATCGTGGCCACGATATGACGACATTCCTGCAATCAGACAAGGAATGGGATTTCGACGATTACGACGTGGACCTGAATCGTGACCACCAACCGAGCGACGTCAGCGTCGTGTAAAGGCGTTGGCGATCGGCGTGGTTCGCGTCGTGGAAACAAGTGATGCGACACGGGGCGGCGATATGGTTCAGAAGACCACATGGACTACCATCGGGTGTGTGAACGGGGCACAGGAACCCGAAACATTCGGGCAATAATTTACGAACTGAGACGCAGGGTCAGTTAACGGTGAACGATCGAATCCGTTCCAACCTGTGGTGGTCTTCATTTCGGCAAAGAACGCCCCACGATGGATCGACTTGAAATGGGCCAGATACCGGTAATAATTACTGGGAATAAACACGGTGAGAACAATATTGGGCAACGAGTTGGCGATATCCTGACAGTTTTTCAGCGATGATCGTATAACCAGATGTCTGCATCAGATCCAGCCCCGATGACGACACCAGATTGCCGGTCGACATCAGGTGATGGATCTTCCCCCCAATATCTGAGAAGTACCCGGCCACTAATCGCAGATAGGAGTCGTCGGTCAAAGAGAACTTGGCCTGCCGGGCGGCGTCATCCTGACAAAATCGCATCAGAGAAATGTGGAATATCGAAAGTGATGTCTCGCGCCACCTTAAGAACACGAGAACGAATCAGATAAAGCAGATCTTGAGCTCGCTCTTTCAAGACCATTCCGTATAGATGGCCAGGGAGCAACGCCTCGTGAGCCGATAACGCATCGGAATTATCGGCGGCAATTCGACCTGGAAGTATGTCAAAGGAGGGCGCGATCGCAGGCGATGACAGAACTGACCTTGAACAAGGGCGAACAGTTTCTTGATCATCATCCCGAGCACATCGAACTTCTCAGCGGGCGTTGCGCAATGCACTAGGAAATGCCGATTGAGCAAAATAGTTCCCGCGTCGGCATCCGATACCTGAGATCGCCCGGCGGTTCAATCGATAGATTATGGGCGCGAACGCGATGGATTACCGTATCGTCTAGTCGAAGTACAGCTCTGAACCTTGCTCCAAGATATGCACGATAAGACGACATCGATATCAGGTTCAGCGACTTGATGTCGCGCAGCATCTGACCCCAAACGTCAATATATCAACACAATATCGTGGCGGCGACGAGGAACTGATTACCCGTTCGACGCGATCGGAGGCGAACGCGTCCCCATCGGCACATAACGATTGGAAGATCTCGTAATCCGTCGTCGGTATTAGAGCATGAAATAGAAGCATCACTGGCGTTAGAAACCTGACAAAGCACAAAACCACTTAGAAAACATCGAAATTTCATTTCTATTGCTGAATAAAACAACACGGGGAACTAACTCCTGTTTGGCGATAGTGATACGAGCGGTACATGATCCGTCGTTGATGTAGAACACATTAATGGTCTGCGATGTCTGATCGGGTCGAACGCAGCGAATGGCGGTCGCATATGGCGTGTAGTTCATGCCGCGATTGGTGAACGACGGGCGATACAGGCCCGTGATGTAGTTCCGTTTCGGCAAGATCAGCAATCGCATCACCTTCTCCAGCCCGTTGATCAGAAAATACCCGCCCTGAGCACCACAATTCCATTCAGACGCACGAACGGCGCGTTCGAAAAACCAGCACGTGATCGATGGCGATAATATAAAGTTTGGCCAACTCGTTACCATTTCAGTGCCCTCTTCGCGGCGCTTGATCAGATCGCGTTCGCTCAGGTGCCGAAGATGGCACAGCGTGCTCTTGACCATGATCGGCGCATCCCCGCACCGAATTTGCACGTCGATCGTGTTCCCGTTGTTCAGGCGTCGCGATATGGTCATGAGGATCGCCCCGGTATAGCTACGATGCCCTTCCCGGCACTCATTCGGCCACAATCGACTGTCAGATCCATCGTCTGATTTCGCCGCCGCGCTGATCCTGTTCCCCCAAAGTTCAATTCCCTTTCCGTTTGGATCGCCGAGATTCTGAACCGGTTTCGAACCTGATCTGTTTCACCCATAATTTACATCGGGGTCGATTTGTTTCGGGATTTGCGCCAATATATACGGGGTGCATATTATCAACCAATAATGGGAGACCTTCATCGATCAGCCAATCGAAGGATTCCACGTGAGGGCGGACGAATTCGTGCGCCATTGTTGTCAGCCGCCCAGATTCGTTGGCGATGTGCCCAGGGAACGCTGATAGAGCAGCGGACTCCGCTACGGACACCGTGTGACCCATAACCTGAATCACGACCAGCCAAGGTCAAAGGACGATTCGATCGCTCTTTGTCGATTCTTTATTCGCCGGAAACTGCTTCACCACAGTTTCCATTTTGAAACGCTTTTCTCACAAACAATAAAGTTATTCATTTTTTTGAAGAAATGGCAAATTGGAGTGAACACCCAGACGGAGATGGTAAATATTATATATTGGTTTCCACTCGGTCATCGATCTAGACGATTATGATCGTCTTTTATCCACCTGGTCTTGCTAATGCCATCGCAAAATCAAATCCCTCCACCCCCCATCTACGATAATCGTAATAAATCTCACGTCAGTTCTTGATTGTGTTTCTTGATCGATACAATTATTCAGGCGCGACCGATGGGTTTGCCCCGGTGGACCAAGCGACAATTACGTTTTGATTCGCAACTGTCGGAAAACTGTGGGTGATTTCGCCAATGCCAGGTAACGGTAAATACCGACTCCAGTGTGTCGGTCACGGGGTCTGTAGCGCCATCTCCTCTACCCATTCCCTCCCTGGCCAATGGTCATTCCCGAACGGTAAAATCCCAATCTCGTTCCTGTGAACTGCAGACAACAGTAAGGCGTTATCGCCTTCGCACGCTCGATCACATCATCTCTAATTCGTGTTGTTGGGTCAATTTTCCAGTTCGATCATGATGAGAATACTGAGGAAGACGGCCAGATGGACCCACCATTTATCAGTGATTCAGGAGCTGGCGATACAGGCCCCGCTTATAGACGGCCTGCGAACCCAATCTCAAGCAGGTCAAGATTTGCATAAACGTATATCGCCGGCGATCACAACCTTATACAATCTCGGCACATCGCTAAACGAGTTGAAGGAATTAGACAAGTTCAAATCAGAGCACATCAAGTTCGTGCTGTTTGGGGTTGTTAATAATACCTCATTGCCCCTAACGATCGTGATGGAATTTCAGGGAAACAGAGCTGGTGCAGTTGGCAGAAGAGGAGAGCGATGCGATTCTCGCTCAGCTCAAACAGATTGAGGTGAAGATTGTTTTGCGTTTGCGACACATTGTCCCGGAATTGAGCAACGCGATATCAGTCCGAGGCATTCGATCAACTGGTTCCATCAGACGAGGACGACAACTGCTCGGCGATATTAGAGTAATCACATTGTTCAGGGTGCACCATCCATAATGGTCATCCAACTAATCCCCCAAATGTGACCATCTAGGGTTAGGCCCGGGACCGGTGGCGAAGAGGCCGTCCTGTTTACAGAGGTCGGCGACAGCGCGTTCCTCACATTGTAGTCCTGGTCATGATCCCATTGCAAATATAGGATATGTTCAAGATGTACGAGAAATTCGCCATTCTTCGTGGTTGGAAATTTTCGATTTTAGGTTGGAATCTGGCAATACTGCACATAAGGAAATGTATTGAATTGCGACAACACCATCAGAAACCGTTCCCGGTCCACACGGTGGAATCAGGGAGGGCTCTGCTTGTATTACCGGGAATGGTGTGTTCGGCGAGCTCAAGTTTGAGAGTGGTGTTCATCGGGTTCAGCGTATTCCTCTAACGGAAACAGCAGGTTTGTGAATCGGCCCAACACCCATGTTTTTGCAATGGGAAGTCTTAACCATGGCGCCAGGACGGATCCATACATCAGCAATGTCTGTAGCGGTAATGCCAGATTCTCCAGTCGCGCAATGTGAGATTCGCCCTGCCGATATTCGGGTCGATGTCTATCGAAGCCAAGGCTGTGGTGGCCAGGTAATGTGGCTCAATACTAATCTGATCGACGTGTTTGATCACGATTTTCCAGTCTGTTAATACTACAGATAGTGCTGTTCGAATGGTTCACATTCCAACCGGGATCACAGTATGCATGCAAGATGAGAGGTATTCCCAATCGCCTGCCCGTTCATCCGAATTTGTTGATAGGGTTAAGGTCTCAGCACAAGAACCGGGCCAAGGCCATGAAAGTGCTTAGCGCCCGCGTTCATGCACAACAACGAGAAGCGGCGCTGGAAGCTGAGCGCAGATTGCGTAATTCCCATATGGGCTCAGGCAACAGGAACGAAAGGATACGAACGTACAATTTTCCCCAAGTCAGAAAGACGTTGGTCATGTATGATGATGATGACGTTCTGAAAAATGTTGTTATACTTTTCAGGGTAGAATCACAGATCATCGCATTAAACTTTCGAGGTTTGGTATCGATTCCATGATGGACGGATCGCTGCTGGTTGAGTTCATCGAAGTCCTACGGTCAACTGACAGAACAGAGAAATTGGAGGATTTGGCAAATAGGATCAATGTGGTACTACATCAACCGTGATCAGTTGGTCTTGTATTGTGACAATTTACCCCTGTGTACCGGATGAATTAGCGCGGCGACGGGATGCTGCTCTTTCAATGATCTTATATCACAAACGCTAAGTATTCTTCGACTACACAGTTAGGGAAACGCATGATCACCTTGCAAACAGATTCCGAATGGACAGCATTGGCATCGAAATCGATAGTAAGTGGGACGCCTAAAGGATTAGGAGCCAATGCTGCTTCTACAGAAGTATCCAGAACGTTCCGATGCGCTTTTCCCAACTCTACACTTTGTTAAAACCGTTAACGATTGAGACTAAAAAACAAACCGGGTAATAGCTGTGGGCAATGCACTCGTCCGGCAGCAATCTCGTCGAGAACATTAATCAAATCGAAAGCGGTTGACTGTGAGATATTTGAATCAAAACGGTAATCTGGGTGCGTTTGAACGAAACGACGCATCCATGTAGCCAACGTTGCGAATTGGCTTTTAGCACGCATCTGCGAATTTCGTGAAATATCAATAGAAATCTCCCTGTGAACAACCATTGAATATGTACCTCAATAAAATTCATGTATTCATCAATCAGAGCGCGTGACTTAGAATCGCAATGGATGGCGTCAAGATACCCTTCGACGAATGATAACAAGCCAGCGAACCCGCAACAATCTGCTTTACCACACATAATCTACAATCATAAGTGGACCCGTGACATTCAACAAATAATCTGTCGCACCTCTTCCATCGACATTTCTTTGTAATCCGATGGGTGGCATTGGCTAGGGCAAGGAGTACATTCAGGTTTCGGCCTTATGCGCATATGGAAATTCTCTACATTAACCGCGTCACGGGTATGAGCTCGCTGCACATTAACATCAACGAGACTGATGGGCATATAAAAGTTCAGGTTGAAAAACAGAACTATACATATAAAATGAGGCCGTTGAAAAGAAACACTGAATAACAGTAAATACTGGCACGAGAGAGCACAGCGACGAAGACAGTGAATGCGGCATTTTCGAAGTCGGTAATTTGGACCTCCATTGTACGGAACTCGACCCTCCACCCTGTTGTCGATTGTGGCGGCGCTGACACTTGCATTGAAATCTCACGCCGGCACGATACGGTTATCGGTACTGACGAGGTTTAAATCTGACGGTATTCCAGTTCGTGCTTTGAATGCTTTCGAAATGATCTGTTTCCGTCTCATCGTCGATGTTGATGCGCCTGTTTTCATAAATTTTTGGCGATAATGTGTAACCAGGGGACTTACTCCGAAAAAATGACTAAGGGATCTCGAGCGAACCTGAACCAAAGAGTAAATCAGTGCTAGCTTTCACAACACAACGCAACTGCCGACAAATGTGCGACATGGCGGGCGAGTAAAGAGTCGATGCCCGCATTTTGCAATTGATCCAAATGTTTCTGATGAAAAACAACAGGCACATCGTTAAAACTGTCAACTTCCGAAATTCGTGTTCCCAAGAACATGTCGACAGAGCTATCATGTAATCATGAATAAGGTAATGGAGATCTAGAAACACATGAAGCACCTGTAGCGAGATTTACTCAATCTAAGCTGGGAGAAACCATCATCCTTGTCAGTTAATCCTCGTTCGTAAGGCGTCCGGTCATCAACTGATTGTGATATGACATTCCAACGAACATCTGTGTCAGCAATGCAGCCTATGCAAAAATGAATTTAATCAATCACCAGTCTCTTTCAACCCCCGGTTGTTTACAGGCTTCTTCCTACCTTTAAAAAATGGCGAAGCTGCTGTCAAAGCGAGCATAATTGGGCTGAGCACCGCAAGCTGATCATAGAGATGTCGAGCCTCCTCTATGCTGCCGCACTGAAAAGTTACCTGTAAACAGCAGCACCCCATACCAAAGGCCATTGCATCCATACTAGAATAAATTTACCCATCAAAAAGGCTGAATACAACGAAAACTGGTGCTTACTGAATAAATTCTGCAGTGTCCTCCATTAGGTCTCCCCAAATATTTACTTTCGGCTCCGATTTGGGCTTTGGTGTATACTTGTCTTTGAATCGAGGAATAGTTATGCATACTTTATCTGATCGTCTTTCCCGAATATTTGCGGTCAAGCATGGAAACCTGCATTCAAGCCTACTCAAAAGTGTGTTCGCAAACGCAGAACCGCATATTGTAGACCTTGGATGAGGGTTCATCACGCTGTCTGGGACATATGATGAACGTGTGATAGGGCCCCCAATCGGCAAATCAGGATCACAGTGCTTATCAGTCCCTAAGAGAGGAAAAGAGGCCATAGAGAGAAGTCGATAATTATCGCAATCCAGCACTGATTGAATTAGATGACGACGATAAATCATGTTGGCTTCAACAAATGAGAGGTCAGATGTAAAACCCCTATATGGACCGCCAGGGGTGGTCTCAATCATAAAACGCCCATATTCAGGGTGAAAAACAGCTTTGTTCGCCACAGATTCTGACAAATTTTCTAGTTGATGCAGCACTTCAACTCCTTTCATGAGAAGCTTAGCCGTTTTGTTTTGTGAATCGAGAGAAACTAATAGATATTCAACTTCATCTCCCCAAAGACTGATGTCGAGTTTGAAAAGTCACGAGGGATTGATCAGGTGAGCTTACAATTCATCCCGTTTGCGAGATGATAGTCGATTGTATGTAGAAATAAACTGATCTATCCCTTGCCGTTTGACGTGCTCAATATACGGCTGCGAATCCTTCCAGGCGAGAGGCGTCCCTAAACTAAGCAATCCCATGTATTACAGATTGAAGAACACTCTGTACCAGTGCCCCTTAAGTGTGATGCGCGGCCACCCCGACTGCAACTGCACCGCCGCCTCGAAACTCTGATTTCGGCTTCGAATACAGAATTTCCAGTGTCCCTTTTGGGAAACGTGAGTAAGATATTCTCACTGTGTCTCGGGGCCAGTCACAGACTAAGGTGACAGATTACCGTTTGCATCGTTAATCAGCATTCCCTGCTGTTACCATTGCAGTCGCGATTCAGACTGCTGCGCTATTCTGTTAATCAGCATTCCCTGCTGTTACCATTGCAGTCCGATTCAGACTGCTGCGCTATTCCGTTAATCAGCATTCCCTGCTGTTACCATTGCAGTCCGATTCAGACTGCTGCGCTATTC
>OUQQ01000464.1:4400-25089 GCA_900404475.1 Spongospora subterranea | reverse complement strand
GCAGCGATGAGGGCAGTGTTGGAGACAGCGGCCTCAGCGATTTTGAAGGGTCTAGCGATGATGGAGACCTATGCGACAAGGACGACAGCAAAATAAGCGACCATGAAGAAGTCTTCATCATTTTTGATGAAGCTCTAATTGCCTCTGGAACAGTCCACTTGCAGCGGAGGATTCTTCATGGCATTGAAGTCGCAGAATCGGATGTCGTTGTACTGATCAGCGAGATGTATTGTGAGGGCAGGTTTGGCACGGATCCTGTCGGGGAACCCATCACAAAAGGCAGTTATCTGAGTGTTAACCGGTCTTGCATACACAAGAAAACATTTTATCAACAATAAAGCTAAAAATGGCACCCCGAAAAAAAATTCTCTTCAATAAGGCGTTAGACCCAAAGGCCAACATTTGTATAAGACCCCAAAACCCAGACTTAGAATTACATAGTCTTATTAGGAACAATTACTGTACGGTAATGATGTGGTTGGAGATTTATGGCGAATTGGTAGTACATACAGTACTAACTGAGTTCATCCACGGTTTGTTGGCCGGAACATGGTCCGTACCCGTAAACAGCGACAATGGATCACCATTGACCGTTCATTATCCAGTTGATCATATAGTCTCATTAGTGAAGATGACGTCAATTCCACCTCCAACCGCAGATGTCGGCGACGATCCAAAATCACGGGAAGAATGGTTTCAAGATCTTCGAGCGTCAAGCGAGTCGCCTCAATCTGGCATTGAGGACAAAGCTAGAGAGTTGGCCGCCGACGATGCAGCTAGGCGGGTTGGTAAACAAAAGGAGGGAAGCGGACCGCAAGGGCCACTGGATCCGCTATATCCGGATTCCAGATAATCGTATCGCGGAAGACACGACCTTAATATGATTAATGCAACGATTGTGTCTGGTCAGCACTCGATATTTTGGCCTAAAATCGGTTGATCTACGCTAGCGTTGGCATCTCCTCAATATCTGGCTGTAAAAACTACCCCGTATCGTTGACAGCAGTAGAATATCGTTACATAAGGTCATTGTCAGATAACGACCTGGTGACGTCAGGCAACTAGATTGGGATGGCGGTAACAACAAGAGCCGATTGAGCGAGCGATATATATCACTCTTTAATCAATTGACGGTATGATTAACCGGGGGGCCAGGATAGCGTACGACCGCCTGTGCGATGACATTTGGCTAACCCGTAGATTCGCAACGATGTCGGGACGTACCGATAACATGGATATGTAAATGGTAGACACTCTGTTGACCTTCTTTACCGTCATTGATGACGGTACGAAACCCGGGTGCTAAGCCTTCCTGCTTGGCGACCTTTTGAGCGACGAACATGAGATGACCGAGCAACGGGATATGCTCTTCACGTGTTTTGCTTAGCTGAGTCAACTAGTCGCCTAGTCTGATTATGATTTAGGGAAACAATCTCAACTGACAAACCTTCTCTCGAGGAAGAACCAAAAGATGCACCGGAGCCTGAGAAATATGCATAAATAGGCAAAAATTTTACATTCTTCGATTTACTTGTGGATTGACATCGCGTATGACCACACACTAAATAAGAGAAATCAAAGAATGCAGGTCGCAAAATGACCATGGCACACACCTTATCATCTTCGTACACTTTTGGGACTTGGACCTCCCCATTCACAATCTTCCAGAAAATATTACTCTCCAATGGATCGACAGGAACATCACCGCCAACTTCCGTCATGCTCATGCTTGACACTGGCACAGTGCCGAGTGGGGCCGACCCGGAGAGCGACCCCCTACGTATAAATATTATAATTCATGAATACTGATTCAGGGATTCACTCACTCAGGCCCATCGGACTTCACATCACAGTGCAGTTCACAGTCTGAACTGCGACACCACAACAGTGGACTTATTAAGTGGTCAGTGTGGGTGGGACCCACACTGGCCACTCCCGTCCGGTGAACCAGGAAATGGGCTCATCATTGAGTCATCATTGTACATGGCCAAGACAGTTGGACAGGTTCAGAGATGACCTGATGGCGAGTAATCGAAATCCAATAATGACGTGGTTTTGTTTTTGTTGAACACCTCGTTCGTTTGGGATACGATCTCGTCTCGGTTTTTTACTCCAATGGGGAATGGGGTTGCTGCAGGTTAATCAATCAATGCTCGAACATATCCTCGTCGTTTTTCGATCGATCGCTTTGTTAACCAAGACCGCTAAAACATTCTTGAATACTCCTACTATAGCTGTTTTGGTGATCGATTTCTTCCATATTCAGGACGATGCACACCAGGTGGCGGTTGAACACTTCCGATGATTGCACCGAAAACATGCATCTCCGATATACCTTTTCTTGCGTTGCTGTTCGTCTGTATGTGTTCGCACGACCCGTTGTACAAATCGAATCACAGATTGAATGACCTCCTTGTTCGCGTAATCAGTCCGTTCTCGGGTCCCGGTTCCTGATTTTAGCCCATTCGCGTCCGTCCTCGTCCTCCTCTAGATTCCAGCCCCCGGTCCCCTTCCTTCCCCCGTATCCCCAGTTTTCCCGAGTAAAGCCAGCGGTTTCTGGGAAATATATAAACATCCCAAATATCCAGTCATGTGTGATTGTTCGAAACTTGTGACAAATTCGTCATTTGTCCATGATTGTTTTTCCTCTTCTGTTAACGGTACGCCATCAATCAGAAACTGAATGCTCTCAGCGAACACCGACAATTGCTGAATATTCAGAATCCGAATTGAAGGCCACGAGAAGGGGTAAAGCCAGCAACAGACTTGCAAGTTGGTGTCGATTAATTATGGGCTAACGCAGCACTAAACAGCGGAAAGGACGGCGGCCAACCCATCGAGCCGTCCGTCCCAAGCAAACCAAATGACAAGATTCTATGCTATGGCATCAAGTTTCGCCCTGGTCCAAAGCCACCACCTCCTGACGTCTGTAATAATGCCCTCACCGAACCCATCCGGCTCATTAAAGGTCAAGACCCTCCTGCGTATCTGTAGATTGCAGCTGGTGTGGATAATGTTGAACAATGAATGGGATTGTTGCTGAATTCGTATCTCTAATGGCAGCCTGTTCTCTGGTTGAGATGCCGACGTTGCCGTTTTCTTTATAGAGGAAGGCGTCCGAATAACTTCGGGATTGAGGACGACGATACAACAGATGGATGTGCTTGATGCGGTTCTTCTCTGTCGTAATGTCTCTGCAAATATGGATTAGTTCGCCTCTCCATGTTTTGCTCTGATCCGAAGCCACCACATCCTGACGTCGATTTATGCCTTACCGAAACCGGCCGGCTGATTGGGCTCCTACTATAGGCCGGGCTGGTTGTGGGCAAGGGTCAGGTTATGCAAGTTGGGCGAACCACGGAAAACAGGAAGTATTAAGAGTGGTTTCCGACTGAAAGCTTGTTCATGGGGATCAAGAACAGTTTTTTGGAATGTAGAGTCAGGATAGCGTCAAGTCTTTTGAAAATTATGGGGGCTGCCTGAACGGCAGGGGAGCCTTGAAACCCAATCATGATAATAATCATGGTCGGAAAGTTGACCCATAACCATGGCGTCATATGTTAACTATGGCATATTAACGAGGCCAAGGTTTCTTCTTCAAGATTGGACAATCTTTCTCAAATTCAAGCAGTTAAGCTTTGTGGTAAGTAATTTGTGGTCACTTCGACAACCAGCGAATTAGCCACCTCCTCCATCTGCTACCACTGACCAACTCTATTACTGTAGCAGGAACCACCTAAACACTTTCCGTTCTCAGCCTTCGCCCTGACATCCCAGAGAGCAGTTTAATATCAATGGAGAATACGTCGTTCTCCTTCTTTTCTTAAGAAGAAGTTGACCGAACAATGAGGTGGAGATCAGCGCATTGAACAGCACAATTCGTGCCCCATGGCGATACCTTGTTTTTGTTGGAAGACCTTGTTGCCACACTCAGAAATTTTCACAGACCGCTTTCCTCAAGGGAAAACTGTCACTAGTCAACAACCAAAAAGTTGAACCTGACATAACTTGAATAGATATAACCAACATCCACGAACTAACTGCTTAAAAAAGAACCGAATCTGCTGGATTTTCTGTTCACGTTCTAAGGGTCATTCGATCAAGTGCAATGGTAAACCGAATCCGGGTAATAGAACCAGCGATGCTTGTCGAGCTTTGTTTCAGGACAGATTACTGCGAAAATGTTTGAAATTTTGCGAATTGGAGGTGAATGGTTAAATAAAACAAATACTAGATGCTCAAGAATCCAAAATTGCTACGAGAGAATACGCCTGAAGTTCGCTTATATGGATCCAAGCTGTGAATGAGTTGAGAGGCTAATACCGTGGTCAGAATCAGGAACGCATATCGGCAACGTCCATTGACGTTTTTGCAAATGCCCACGATGGTATGACGAAAACTTCAGGCCATAGCAATGCTTGTTTGGGGCCGAGTTGATTTCAGAGTTATCTGGTTCTTGCCCTTGTGTAAGGAGGTTCGTTCATCACTCTGACGATCATGGACAGGCCTGAACTTCAGTAATTTGGAAGCAGAACTGTCAATGATAATCAGATTGGTTATCGCTCCAACACAAATCCGGTGCAAAATGCCGAACAGAATGGTCCTGGGCAGATTGCGAGCTACACTAACTTTTCGACCACAATGATGAGATCGGAACCGACCAGCACCGACTTGAAAAATTATTCAAGCATTCATGCATATGGCCAGCAAGTTTTGTCTATTCATACTAGCAAAGCTTCTTAACAGACAATATTTTTGTCGATATAAATCACCCAACGTAAGACATGAAATGACCTTGTTTTTCATCTTGACGAGGGTAAACAAGAGCTTCCGTTATTTGTCAGGAAAGGTATTCGCCCTTGTCTGTGAGTTAGACTATCCGGGCGCCAGAATTTTGTTGTTGCTTTTGAACCAAGGTCATCGTCGAGAGAGCGAGGCCTATGGAAACCGGTTAACAGCAACGCAACGAGGAGACCATGGATCTATGTTTGATAAAGGCGAACATCATATTGCTTGTTATGTTTTGGTCAAATGGGTGCAATCAAGTAGAGTGGTTCCAGAAATAGACGAGCGCAAAGGAACAAACTGGAATTTAGAATAATAATGAAAGCGATGGATTTTATTAACGAAACCCATTTACAATAGGACAATCAGTAAATACTGGTTTGTTTCATGATTGCCATAAATTCTTCAGCGTCGATTTCTCCGTCTTGATTCTTATCGAATTCGTCGATCATCGCTTGTAATTCGTCATCAGCTAGATTTTCGCCAAGTTCTCGGGCGACTTTCCGCAGATTCTTCAGAGATATTTTTCCTGTATTGTCTTCATCAAACAGCGCGAACGCCTTCATTATTTCTTCATCTGGATCTCTTTCTGCAATCTTCTGTGTCACTACAGCCAAAACAGCATTAACGCAAACTCAGGTGCAATCTATCGGCAAAAACATACTGATTTCAACAAAATCCGCATATTCAACATGTCCAGATTCATTGCGATCATACTCCTGCATTAATTTTGTGACTTCTTGTTTGTTGACATCAAACCCAAGAGCGCGCATCGCAACTTTTAGTTCGTGATAATCGATCGTTCCACTCTTATCGGTATCAAATAAATCAAACGCCTCCTTGATCTCCTGTTTCTGCTCCTCACTAAGATCAGGCCGTGATTTTCGCCGCGGTTTGATACGAGGTGCGATTCCGCCGTATTCCATTCTTCGGTTCGCCATTCACCAATAGAGAATCACCGATTGGTAAGTTCTGAATTTCGACACACTGTTTTCGCAGAAACAGCCGATCACAGACGGTCCCACAGTTGCGCAGTTGTGTGGCGACAGTGGCGCCTAACTGTACTTTGTTTATGCCATACTGTTGAAAGCCAGAAAGCGGTTTGCACTTGCAAATGCAGGCTGTAGGTTTCTGACCAGCTGCAAACTAGGGCAACTGCCACTTGCAAAAACGTTTGAGCTGGTTATAAAAAACATTATAGGCGAAAGCGTTCGCCTTACAAACACAAAACAGGTCGCTTCTTAATTCGACCCGAAGCCAGAAAAATGTGTCCAGCAGCGAAGGTCGTTGTGGTCACTTGCCATTCTATGCAGCTCATTCTTAAGTGGCGGGTCGTTTTCCTTATCCAAATCCAACATTTTTATACAAATTGTGCATTGTACTCTTTGATTTTTGTCAAAACAAAGAATGATCGACGGTCAATATTTACATAGAGTGTACTCACAACCCATAAAGTCGTCGATATGTTTTCCGTCAACGTCAAAGTGTCACATCTGTACAATTTATATATAATCAGCAATCTCCTGCGAATGGTCCATGAAAATATTGCCGGTTCTGAATGTTCCGGTGATTACTTCACACAGCGGATATGCAAACTTTCGGAACAGAGGAATTTGTAGGAATATTTACAGCAATTGTTGGCAACGGACTTTAATTGTTTTTAGTCTTTTCTGAAAACTAGGATTATCAGGTCGTAATTCGAGTGCGCGAACGGCATCGACATGTGCATTGAAGAAACTCGTTTTTAAAACAAAGCATTCAGACCTGTGCAAACAAAATCAGAAAAAAGTGCTACTCTTACCAATTTCGCATTAGAAATTAGAACCTATCAGCAATACAAGCTATGCATTCATCACTCAGGCTGTCATCCAAGTGCTCAAGAAGTTGTACTGCACTGCTATAGGCAGAAATGGCGGCATCAAACTCACCTATATTCCGGTTACAGTAACAAAGAACTTTTAGCGACACGCACGAAGAAGAGCTACGAATACATACCTCTTTCCATCAGTTCCTTTCCTCTAGCCTTGGCGTCGGCAGCATTGTCTAATGCTATACTACGCAAACGGTCTAAATCGATCGCACTACAAACTAACATTGTTAGATTTCGAACAGCTGTTTCATAGTGTCACATTGGCGATTACGTACACTGGCTGTTTATGGAGAAAATGTTGCAAGATAAGAATCAAAGCAACGCCTTCTTCTATCGTCTGTGTTATATGCTTAGAAATACTTTTTGAATGGGTTTTGTATCCAATAACGCGAACGTCACTGCCATAGGCTCCTGTACCCAGCTGTGTCATTGCCTAAAGGACGATAAGAACATGACTTGGCACGACACCACAAGTTAACCAGATATCTATGGTTGAATTTTATCGACAAAAATTGACCCTTCCTCTTACCATTAACGTTATGTGGCAACAGAACTTTGGCAAAATCAATGCGACCCAGAAAAAAAAAATGGAATCCACATTGAAGAAACAAGTGCGAAAATAATAAATAAATGATCGAGTCCAACTCAATACTGTACATGATGAAAGAAAGCGAGCTCCGATAAAACCTGGGCTGGCAAAGGACGAACTCGAACGATGTTGGCCAAACACGATAAGGTACCATTGATTGTACCAAGAACATTGGCGATAAATTTCATGATGGACCCCTCATCTAAATCCGTCTCTGGATGAAACTTTTTTCGATCTGCTCAACAAGAGTTAGTGATAATAATCTCCCTGTGAAAACACTACAATACTCATGCAATATGTACAAACAACATTTCAGCGAAATACAGCAGCACAACAAGAACCGTTGAAATACTGAAAAAAAGGATGAATCGTGACTTTCATGCAAACAAACAAAATTTAAATTACACCTGAAAGAATCCGTGGTTTCTGCCTAGGATCAGAGACGACCCAATGCACCAGCTCATTCATTAGGCTTCCTTCAGAGTTATCACAAAGCATAAACCGGTCAATGCACCAGACTTCGAACTTGAAGCGCAGCTTGCACGATTGCAAATGGGTCTCGGTGAAATCTGAATTTACTTGTCGTTACTACCCCGCATAAGTGCAAGCAACGCGAGCGAAAGGTAAACCAACGAGCAAACGCGTTGACAAATTAAAAATTAGCAGCACTGACATACAATGATCGGGGCGGAACTCGGTAGAATACTGCGGATCGAGATGAGTGACGACCGATATGAGGTCAGCGAGCATACTTCCGGTCAACGACATGGGATAGGCGGCTAGAACTCCACCGTTTTGCGACAAACATCTCAAGGCCATGCGGCACATGCAGGTCTCCGTCGCCTCATCTAGATATGTCTGTAGAACCGTTCTACAACCACAATGAATATGGAGGACTTGATATGGGAAGTGCCCTCACTCATTGGCTGTGGCATGCAGGTACAAGAACGACTGGGATAATGACTCGATGATTTTCGCTACCAGTCGAGGGGACCTCTCGAATTCAACGCGAAATTCCGCATCGTTATCCCTAATCAGACACATTAAACGTCACAACACCACTGCCTTGGAAGGATGAACAGACAACCTGGGGATGGCGCAGCGTTGTCTATACAGTTCTTCACCGATCGCTGGACTTTGCAGTTGATCGTAAAGAAGAAGTGCCAAGTGAAACGCGCGGCTGCAGATGCCACCAAGCAGGACCTGCTGATCAACAAAGAATTCATCTTCGGTTCGATATGCACCAAACCGAGACATGTGGGTTATGATTTCAGATGCGTCCAGCATCAAGTTGAACGCCGAATTAGGGCTCGATAAAATCTAATTCGATGTTGAGCAACTTCGAGATCAAACAATGATCCAAAATCGATTCATATGTCAACAATGCGAAAAAAAATATGCGAAGGGAACGCTTCGGGTTGCTAAGACGCCGCAACAATGAAAAGTTGATTACCTGATCAAGATATTGACAGCAGTCAGAGGCAAGAATAGAGTTACATATATCATATGGAGACGATGAAGATACGAGACAGTTTGACAAAATTTTCAGCGAGATAGTGGCGTATAACTTGTTCGACAGCAACGAGACAACAGCAGGAATGAAGCGAGGATTGGAAATAAAATCGTTGATATAAGATGTCCTGGGGATCGTGAACTGCTGAAGGTATCCCGGGAGAAGTGTCGTCCAGTTATCGTCAAGATATAATTTCGATGGCGATGAACGGTCATGATCGCCAGGGAAAAGTATACGATTAATGATTTGATCAATGAACAAGGTCCCTAAACGTGGCGTCACACATGAATATAACCGGCTCGATATTGATTTGGGAACATTGCTTACTTGGATGTTGAGTTGTAATCAATTGATCCAACTGGTCCGTTCCTTGATACGAAGGTGGTGGTGTGACAACATTAAGGGTTTTTAGCTGACCTAATAACAGGGCCACATTCGACATGGAATCGCCAGGAATACCTGAGAGTATTGTCGCCGTGAAGTAGTAACCGAACAGTGGCGCAATATCATGCAACACCAACGCGTACAGTACTTCTGTAATCTGTACCCACCGCACACTCGTCCCTGCCAGTCTGCGACAGAATTATTCAGATTTCAGACTCAGAGCGGACTCGCCCCAGTCAGCATCCGTCGCCGTCGGGTCTCGGGTGCTCCTACGCCAGCAGCAAGCGCCGCCGACTACAGATTAGTTAAACTCTCTATATCCTCAGTTGCAATCTGGCTCTATAGGCGGCTGACATGATTGATCAATTGTTCGAAAACTGAATGCCGAAAACGATTGTCGCTGACCTTTTTTTGCCCTGTGATGGCTTATTTATGAACAACTTGAAAATTTGCCCAAAATCCTGCCGAGATTGTTTAATTCGGCGATAACTTTTTCGCTGATCTTGACTGATTCAAATATTTTTGACACGGTAATTGTTCATTCTTGACTTTAGGGAAGTGTTGACAAAAGCCTCTGGCATAACCTTCAGATACAGAAAAATTTACTCGATTGTCGCCTTTATATTTTTATGGTTTAGGGTCACGATGGTTTGATTGTGAGGAGGTGTGGGCTAAAAATGCGGATGAAAGACTATCAAACAGTGTAAAAAGCAATACAATAGCAAGATTTCACTAGATTGAGTACATCGAGATTAAACGGACGCGTCGGCATCGTAGTGATGATGACTTTATCGTCAATTCTTGACATCTGGCACATAACGTTCGAAGCAAGGCTCTATCCATCGGTTTCAATTTCAGTATTTTATCGTTGCACATTCCCAAGACATATTTTTAGTATTTTGGGGCGAAATTGTCGTCAAATGAAACCATTGTCGTTAGATGGCCCATGACCAAAGGGGTCAATCCTTCACCAACCAATTGGCGGTATTTTATGTAGTATTGGCAAACACAGTTCGGAAAGGATATTTCGAAAATTGGAGTGTAACCAGATTATGGTTCTGTAATTGAAACAACTCAATGAGAAGCTGACCGCGAGGTTGATAAGTGCAGTCAATCCATCTCAATTGTCTATTGGTTGCGATCTGTCGGTATTCACGACAAACTTCCGAGTATTTGGGTCGATCCTCTCCCCGACTCAGATGTTTATGAGGATGTAAATCAATTCACTTTTAAATTTAGTCATTTCTGCGTATTACTTGCTCTCGTAGACTCTACTGACCACCTCCGTCGACAACAGTTCTCCACAATAATGAAAAATAGTGAGAGGCGTATGGCATAAAAAGACTTATCAGCGTAACTGCTTCGAAATTTCCGGAGATTCCTGCTAAACTTCGTCACCGGAAGTTCAGATTCATTGGACGAATTTTGAACGGTGAAAAGTTTTCATATGAAACCATGTAAGGAAAGTTGATGTAAACAGGCGCTAATGCTGAACGCAGACGAAAATGTTCAGGCATTGCGACTCCTTAGGAAGGAGCAACAAATCCATCAAATTCTTCTATGACCAAGATGATGAGATCAAATCGTCCAGTAGTGAAAAGAATTATGCCCAGAACACTCGTTGGCTGTCGGACGACATGAACGAATGGGTTCTAACAATGAAAAACATGATTTCGTCTTGAACGATTCTTCAGTGATTCCCCCCATGATATATTTTTGGTTTAGGCCAACTTTGATTTTGGCGTGATCTGCGGGTGTTCGACCTGTGAGCGTACTGGAACCAAATTATGCGAAAGAGCGTCCGTTGTGCTCGCGGTGTCTCTGTCCTGGGAAATACGCCGTCATTCATTGTTGTTGAGGCAAAAGCAGCGCAAGAATGGGTTGAAAGTTAACTGCACTCGACAAATCCGACTTTTATGTTCTATACTGATTGAACTCATCTATTGCCTGTTCAAAAATGTTCATTGTTACGGACGAGGGCCGGAACGAGAGCGGAAACAAAGGTGGGCTAGGGCGATGGTTGGAACTATCTAGGATGGCTGAACGAAGGTGTATTCACATAAGGAGGTGTACAGTACCTGCCACGTTTGACCTGGGCTGGGCTTGTTCACATAGCGCTGATGAAATCAAGGGATGCGCTTGCGTAGGTTTGAGAATTGTCAGCGATGCCGCTTGCGGTCCGACGTTGCTCAGATTGAATTACTGCCTTATGTGAATATACCTTCGTTCAGATTGTACGTCCTCGTTCCCATCACCTTCGTTTCCGTCCTAGTTCCGACCATCGTCCTAGTCCAACTTCGTCTTAGCAGTTTCACCTCTCGTTCCGACCACGTCCGTAAGAGTTATGGATTGATGGAGTTCTATGCTCGAATGAGTGGATGGCGTGCCAAGTGAATGAATACGGCAACGCAGCTGTCAGCGCTCTCTGTCAACAGCGAGGAATTCACTGGCATTGGGACCAACCCGTTGGTGCATGACTTAGTGAAAAAAATGCTGACTCAAATTGTATTCCATGAAGGCACGGCACGTAGAACGGTTCAGGTGCATAATGCTCTGCTGGATGGCGGCATCAACACGCCGTTTCACGACTACACTATTGATGAGACTGACCTCAGGGTCCTGCAAGATCCTGGTGATTGTCAAACATAATCAATTCTCCTCAGTCCCCAGTTGAATGGGAATTGTTACAGGTTTGCGTTGACAATTGTGGGCAACAATATCCATCCTATATGATCAAGAGCACGTGGCAACATGATAGGGTTCGATCAGTGAACGGCCCTATCAAACAATCATATGATCGCCACCATTCTATATAGACACACTATTCACATCATGGGACAGCATTAACACCAGGAACTCGTACTCACTGCTGTGATCAACGTCCATTCTGCGACTTCATGAATGGTCAATATTCTCAGAGAATTCAATTATTTGCTTCGGAAAACAACTGTCAGGAAGACTTATGGGCCGGCCTTTACAGAAACACAAGCAAGTTGCCGACCTTCCTGGAAAATTTCCATCAATTAGTCGTTTAGGATTCAAACAGAACACACATTGGTCGGGTAATCCTGTGTACTACCAGGTTTTCCCTACTTCCGCCTGGCCGCTATAAGTACCTTGGGTATCCACTGAAGGAACCTATTAGACCAGCTGGATTCACCTCCATAACCTGTCCTAACGACCACACCAAATGGGACCTGCCCCCACCAGATTACATTGCCTATCCAGAGTTATCGAGTTCACTGCAAGCAGCTCACTCTCTCACATTCATCATGGCCATTGTGAGACCCAATAAAAATGCTTCATTGAGGTTACTCCTCGTTGGTTTAAAAAAAACAGCTATGCGCAGGCTTATCGACCTGACCGTCTCATGGCTCCAGATTGCTGTTTTGAACGTTGTTCTGGGAGTGTTTGTATAATCGTCTGCTTTATGGAGGCGATTTTTTGAAATGTTTTCATTGCAATACCTCCTGCTCGGATGTTCCGCCATTGTTTATCGGAGTTCCTGCACTTGATCGTGTCATCCATTTCATTTGGTATCCTGTCGACTCCTGCTAGTAAAAGTTCCTTTCCTCAAGTTATTTGTTGCAGCGGTTGCACCCCAAACTACAATACGCATCCTCCTAAGCTAGTCAAAGGGCATCAAACTGGTTTATGCATCATATCAACTTAGTATACAGCCTACATAAATGCGGATCTCGAAACCGACATCTATTTCGCCCAACCAGCTGAATGTGAAAAACAAGGTCAAGGTCCTGAAAAAGAACAGTTAGTTTGCCACCTTCATAAGGCCATATATATTTCAAACAAATTGGCTGAGCTTATTTCTTACACCTTATTTCAATCCTCAAGCAATTCGGATTTCACACCAACCGCACTGATTCTTGCCAATTCTTGAGACATTGAACAACGCACACGTAGACGTCGCAACCTAAGTAGATGACATCCTCATCGCCAGCAAGAACCGGAGCCTTTTACAAGAAGTTGAAGGAAACCTGTTAGGACACGTTCAATACATACGATGTCTTTCACATAACCAAGGAAAATCTGGGTCTGTTAAGCCACTCAGGAACAGTATTGTCAAAGGGTCCTGGAAAAAGCCAACATGCTCACGTGCAATCCGTCCCGAGTTCCTTCGAACAAAGAACAACAACATGCGGCCTCATTTCAGGCAACACAGGTTCAGTAACTGACTCAAACGAATCCTTCCCATATCGATCAGTTGCCCGCACCCTGATGCATCCTGCTAACTGCTTTCGGCCAGACATCATGCAAGCAGCACATCATGCCGCCCATAGCGTCGTCAGCCCGACAGTTGCCAACGTTATCGTCGCCCTATTTGCTACCGCAGAAGCTGAATATATTGAAATGGCTGATGCGGCCCCAAACAAACAAACATTGCATGTTGCTCACCTCCTGCACGAGACGCGATTTGAACCAATTTCAATCATAATGCACAACGACAATATCGCAGCTGTCAAGATTGCCCATGACGTCCTATTGATATCACGAATTAAGCATAGCTCCTTGAAGTTTCACATTGTAAGCGATCATGGCGAAATGGGTCAGGCACTGCCCCACTACCGAGATCGTAACCGATTTACTTACAAAAGCATTGAGGTTTACCCAATATTTACACCTTCGTCCTTTTCTTGGCAATTACAAATCGAAAGAGAATGTTAACTGTATAAGGTGTAAGTGTTAACTTATTCTGTAAAAGGTGTAAGGAGCTACAGCAATCAAGGTGGAACAATCTCAGGTGCCCTTTTGCAAAAAGTCCACCCTTAAGTTCTGAGCGGTGTTACTCCTTTCAACGAACCTCACTTTTTCTTGTTTCCTTCAATCTCTCATCCGATTTCATATTGCAAAGAGTTCCAATCCTGTAAAGTCCATAGGATCTATCAACTCCTTCTCCTTTGTCTGGCAAGACTTTCAGCGAAACCCTGTCGTCAGATGAAATTGCAATTCGACAATCGCAACTTTACGAGTAATCGCTGTTTTACTCAAAGTCGTAGAACATTGCCCATAGGATCCTGATCTTATCAGCCCCTGCTCAAGTTCTCAAGTCAAATGGCAAATCTCAGCAAAAGTGGCATTGCCTGACTCCATCGCTTTTTATAGTAGACAAACGACCTTCAGAGTCGGTTTTCTGGTCGGCTGTAATCGTTCAGAGCATTGCTCACAGTGCTTCCTGGTTCGGCACTTTGATTTTGCATCATCCTCAAACTGTGAAAGTACTATTCACTCAAGTTGGTAAATACTGAATCCCGAATCAGAAATTGCTAACAAATAAAAGTACTTTTGCTGATGGAGCTTTTTGTGCATGCCTAATAACTCGCTACTCCGCTATGTAATCGGCAAAGACTTTGACAGTTAAAATTGTACTCAACATGTTCACGATTTCAAGTCAGCCATTTGAATCTTTAGCTGCTAACCGACAAGAAAAGTTCAGCTTCTTCATTATTCTTCACCATAATTTTCGCAGATAACATTGCCGTACTGTAATGAAGGTGCACGACAGTTGCCCCAGCAGGCGAAATCCCAGATAGCCAAAATATTGAGCGGTAACGAGAGGAAACTGAAGCTGCAGAGAAGTTGAACATTTCATATATATATTGATTTGACACTAAACAACAGAACAAAGAGCGCAATGATTACGGTTAAATGAGTTAACCTGAGCCTTTGACGATTGCTGAAGTCTGCAACATTTTCACGAACCAACATTGAAAGTCGCGTTGAAAATGCATCGAGCCCAAATCTATTGATCACATGTTGACGCCCTTCGCACCCCATTTTCAGGCTTTTTCTACACCACAATTGTCAAAAAGTGAGAACATACTGACATCAAAGCCTGAACTCAGGGTTTTGTAAAACGAATTCCATTTTTTCTGCAAAAGCAGAAGGACTAGGGTCACATAAAAACCCTAAAATAAGGATTAGATTTAGCAAGACAGTAAAAATAGACCTAACCTGTTTCCCCATCGACAATCGATTCGAGCGGTCCACCGGAATTGGCGGCGATTACTAGCCTTCCCGCATACATTGCTTCAATTGGAACAATGCCAAAATGTTCGTTTTGTGGAGTATACAGCACTGCAACACATTGGCTAAGAAGATATGAGCGCTGCTGATCAGTGAACGATTTTAGAAATATCACGTCGCCGTTCATGTGTGGGAAATCCGATACACTGATGGCATTCAACCGTGCTATTTGCTTCAGTTCGATTTCGTACTCAATATTTTCTGGTACCCGACTATCGTAGCCACCTGCAACGATTAATTTTGCGTTGCACTTTACCAAAGTAAATTTAAGATAGCAAAATGCATTTATCGCCAACTCAATACATTTTTTCCTTTCGAACCGATTTATGGAAACAAACAGGGGCACCCCGGCAGAACCGAAGGATCTAGATAGAGGTCAAATAGCGATGAACGCAACAGCATCCCAACATACTTTGGAGGAAGGTCACTAGATTCTTCCCAAATAAAGTTTCGATCGTATTTAGCAAGATTAATGCTAGGATAGAGCACTTGTGGAACGCATTTTATCCAAGTGAAAGTTTGGGCGAAAGTTTGTCTGGTAAACTCCGAATTAACTAAAATGCAATCTGCAAGGGCGGTAGTCGCCTGTTAGAGCAACGTTTAGATTAGAAAATAGAAGTATCAACAACAACAACGATACGTCGGACCTGTTCGAAGACATCAAATGGCAAACGATAGATACTCTTTATCAGCGAAGTCCTCGAAGATAGAAGTTGATCAGGAAAATGGCAGTAAAATATGAGTGGAATATTCATTAGCTTAAAAATACAGGAATATGCGGAAATCTGCGAAAATAAAAGTTCACAAGCCGGAAAGAAAGACAAGAGCACCAAAGTAGAGGATTATATGAAATCACCAAAATAATATGAATCTGTAAATGATTACCTGGTCGAATAGAATAACATCAGGATACGGGAAGGAAAGCCATACCCGTGCAGAAAGATACAACGCCCTTATTGTGGCGCATAGAATTTTACCCCGGCCTCGTATAGAGGTTGGAAGAAAATCTCCATAAACCACGACTGGAACGGTGCCATCTGTTGTCTCCGAGAATGCGTGTTGTTTGTCATGATGCGAGGTGTAGATAGTGATGGAATAACCCTGGTTGATGAGGCCAACCGCAGCATCCACGATCAGCCTTTCCGCGCCTCCAATGCCAAGATCAGGATGAGCAATAATCACTTTCATCGGCTCAATGATAAGTGTATAGATAAGTCGATACGCATAAGCTGAACAGGTGCGCAGTATTTCCCAGGAGTTCCTTCACCCTTCAACCAGACTCATTGATCAACAGAAAAATGGACAAACAGACCCTTCCGCTTGTTTATTCGGCGGGAGCACTGACAAGAACTTGGAACTGATCGGTTACGCGGATGCGGATTATGCAGGATGTACCGAGACGCGGCGCTCGACCTCAGGATACGTGTTCCTGATGAACGGAGGCCCTGTCAGTTGGTCAAGCCGACAACAGGAGTACATTTCTTTAAACGCGGCGGCGAAGGAGGCCCTATGGCTGCGGAACCTGTTATCGGAGGTAGGCCAGGGGCAAACAGCTGCGACAAAGATCATGGAAGACAACCAGAGCACGATTGCGCTCGCCACGAACGGCAGGTCGAGGAAACGAACGAAACATATCGACGTTCGATTCCATTTCGTACGGGAGATGGTCGAGGCAAACCGGATCAAGCTGGTCTACTGCCCCAGCGAGGAGAAAGCCCTACCCGTCGGCAAGTTCCGAGAGTTTCGCGGCAGGCTCATGTGCGGCGGTACCAGCTGTACGCGCGGGCGGGAGTGTTGAAACTGATGACCGACGCGCTGCAGCTGGCTACATGCTGAGCTGTAATCGTTAAGGGCGGTGTGTTTCTCTCTCTCCTGACCCTGAGACAACGCAATCCCGGTCTGATCACCTCTTGTGCTGTCCTCAGAGTCCTAATCAAGGTGTTGACAACATGTCAGGATTAAACGGAATCGCATCGGCGCCAGTCTCGCCCAACGGCCCAGCGACCGGCGATACCCACATTACCCACCATGGGGACGCAAGAATAATAGAGACTTGACATCTAANCGACAAAGATCATGGAAGACAACCAGAGCACGATTGCGCTCGCCACGAACGGCAGGTCGAGGAAACGAACGAAACATATCGACGTTCGATTCCATTTCGTACGGGAGATGGTCGAGGCAAACCGGATCAAGCTGGTCTACTGCCCCAGCGAGGAGAAAGCCCTACCCGTCGGCAAGTTCCGAGAGTTTCGCGGCAGGCTCATGTGCGGCGGTACCAGCTGTACGCGCGGGCGGGAGTGTTGAAACTGATGACCGACGCGCTGCAGCTGGCTACATGCTGAGCTGTAATCGTTAAGGGCGGTGTGTTTCTCTCCTGACCCTGAGACCCGCAATCCCGGTCTGATCACCTCTTGTGCTGTCCTCAGAGTCCTAATTAAGGTGTGGACAACATGTCGGGATTAAACGGAATCGCATCGGCGCCAGTCTCGCCCAACGGCCCAGCGACCGGCGATACCCACATTACCCACCATGGGGACGCAAGAATAATAGAGACTTGACATCTAAAAGGAGCCGACATCGATATCCCAAAGACTTTCCATTCACAGCGTTTCGGCAAAAGGATTTACGTATTCGTGCGTCGCATGCAATACCAGGTTGACCAGCGGCCAAAAAAGACTAGTTGCCAACCGCATACACTATTTATGGACCAGAATTCATGTCAATCATCGCCCATTTGCACTTGACATGCGATCATGTACTGGAGAGCAGAAGCTGTTAAGGGTGTTAAGCCTGTACCAGTCAAGCACACAATATCGTAGTAGATTGAGAATAATGTTTGACAAATGATACATCGGATAGAAGGCGTATCCCGCAAGCACAGCCCTATACCCATCAACATCCAATGTCTTGGGACGACGCCAAGACCGGTATTCTGTCAACGCTTTTCAATTTCAAGCCTCTGCGCCAGTATTCCGCCCATCAGGACATTGTGTGTTCATCGATGAATTGGCAAACCTCACAGCCTGTCCGAGCTGCGGCAGCACAAATAAGGTTCCTTTTCTATACATGCCCATCAGATTGTTTCAGCAAACCATCTTTGATTGTCGTCATATTCGACGCCAATATATCGGTTCGCTGATAAACTTCGAGTCCCGTTTCTTGCACCTGAATAAGACGCCTCCCTTCGCACATGTTGAATATGCAGCAAATTTCCTACTAATCAACATTTGAACTTCATCAACTCCGTTCGTTAGGAAGCGAGATCGTCTGTGAATCGCTGATCCTTGCGATAATGCATTCCTGCAAACTCGCAGGGAAAACACCCTGTTGCTTCCAGAACTGAGATTGCAATATGACATTGATCACTTGTTGCGAACAACAATTCGTGTCGAGAACCAAGTTGTTTCGTATGAATTGCTCCCGTCAGATCCCTCTCTTCTGGCCCAAATTTTAATCAATATTCGCGACTGTTCGAAAATTGCCCTGCCATCCAAAACAAGTCGTTTTGGTGCAGATATTCTGCATGATTATCTGCTCTAAAACATGTGGCAATTAGCTGCTCACAATAGTTCTTCATAACGTTAATTGCAGAGCCTTTGACTGCAAACAAGAGACCCTTCAGCGTCATCATGTATCGCTCGTGCGAGGGGAGGCGTCTTATTCAGGTGCAAGAAACGGGACTCGAAGATTTTATCAAGGAACCGATATATTGGCGTCGAATATGACGACGATCAAAGATGGTTTGCTGAAACAATCTGATGGGCATATATAGAAAAGGAATCTTATTTGTGCTGCCGCAGCTCTTTGTGAGGTTTGCCAATTCATCGATGAACACACAATGTCCTGATGGGCAGGAATACTGGAGCGTTGCTGATGTCTGCAGTTAATGGGATGATCGAGGAATCGATCAATTACAGTGTATAGAGGAACACCATTGTCGGCAATTTGAATTTCTTTTCGTCGGATTCGGTTGGCGAATGATGTCTTGGGACAGGTTTCACAGAACACGAAGCCTCTACTCGCATGCAGATATTGAACATTCTGAAATAACCCTTCTATTGACCCGTAGATGTTGAGACTATTGCCGATAATTCAACGCAGCCAATCATACCTGGCTTTGCCGTATTCTCCATCTTGAATGGATCTGAAGCATGATCTCAATAAAATGTCTTGCTCAGCGACATCGACCAGCTGGAATTTGTGCATAGAGTACAAAAGCATCAGAGGTGCGTCCAATGGGACAGGTATTTGTATCTGTCATTTCGCGATATGTAAAAGACCACGATATACCAATTAATGTCGCCCAACTAATGCCATTTCCCAACTTTGGAACTTTGTTCTTGCTGCCTTTTAATCGACCACTAGACTTTTGGGTTATGATGAGTGTGCAAGTTGTATCTGGTGGTCTTCCATCGTTGTAAAAATTGTGCTTCCGCTTCCTGGGATTGACATATCTCATTCGCATTCCAGCTTCCGCCAGTTTGTAATCAACCTATAATTGTGAACCCTCTGTGCAATAATGTCACACTCTGTCGTGAATTGTGGATCTTCAAAAGGGCTTTCCACTCAATGTGCTGCAATTCACGGTCATGATGAGGACGTGGAGAAAGCAAACTTGGATCGAATACTGGGAATACGTGGTCTTTCAATGTGTGGACACCCAGCGAGTGGACCCAAATACACACACAGGCACTTCTTGTTATGAACAGTAATACCAGACTTTAGGGTGTTGTGCCAATACACAATCATTGCCCAACCAACCACCGCGCAATCCCTTGCAGTAAAACCTTCCACAATTTGGGATACGTAGGTTAAATCACCATTCGGATAATACGAATCTGATTCGACATGAACACTACTGGATCCATGGAAAGAACGTATGAGCTTGGGTTCCTCTGCCTTGTTTTCGACAGCAGTAATATTTCGAACGGCTGATTATTGATTCCATCAAATGAATACGATGAGTTGTCATCTAACTGGAATGCAAATCGTCAACGGCAAGTAATTAAAGCAGACCGTGTCATTCTGTCACCTTTTGGTTGAGACAACCAAAGTTGTGATCTAATTCAATGGCAAATTGTAAAGGTCGAGGGATTCAAGGAATCTGTATTTACAACGACTTTGCCTCTATTGCGGTGGCGAAGGCCATGTCATCGCCAACTGTAAACTGAGAATCCCTTCGGTCGAATATCTTCCAAAAACTGAGAAGGACGTCGTCAATGAACCGGCGGGTGCCGGCGTCCTCTTTTAATTCAAATACAGAATCGTTGACAACAAAATCCCGCTGTCTTACCCAAAAGGCTGTCAAATCTCGGTCATCAGCATCGATAATAGTCCTGAGTCTTACTGACCCCTGTTTGTCTTCTTCATTAACGTTTTGATCGAATTAAAGCAACCGCTTTTATTGATTTTGGCGCATTGACGAACTTCATAGGAAAAAGTTTTGCAATAAAAGCCGCCATTAGGAGTCTGCGGCTCTCGTCACCATTACTCGTCGAGGTCA